>PVKU01007240.1:0-90600 GCA_004027475.1 Anoura caudifer
TAGAGAAATCTTGGCTGTAGTTTCTTGTTTTTCATGAGTTTGAGTATTTCTTGCCAATCCCCTCTAGCCTGCAAAGTTTCTTTTGAGAAATCAGAGGATAGTCTTATGGGAACTCCACTGTAGGTAACTAACTTTTCTCTTGCTGTTTTTAAGATTCTTGATCTTTAACTTTTGTCATTTTAATTATAATGTATGTTGGAGTGGGCCTCTTTGTATCCATCTTGTTTGGGACTCTCTGTGATTCCTGAATTTGCATATTTATTTCCTTCATCAAATTAGGAAAGTTTTCTTTCATTTTTTTAGATAGATTTCCAATATCTTGCTTTTTGTCTTCTCCTTCTGGCACCCCTATGATGCAAATGTTGGAGCTCTTGGAGCTGTCCCAGTGGCTGCTTATACTATCCTCATTGAAAAAAATTTTTTGTTGTTGTTGTTCTGATTGATTGTTTTTTAATTCCTTATGTTCCACATCATTGATCTGATCCTTGGCGTCATCCACTCTATTGTTGTTTCCCTGTAAATTGTTCTTTATTTCAATCAGTGTATCCTTCTTTTCTGACTGGATGTTTTTTATGTTGCTGAGGTCCTCACTACGTTCCTTGAGCATCTTTGCAACACGTGTTTGAACTCTGCCTCTGATAGATTGCTTATCTGCATGTTGTTTAGCTCTTCCTCTGGAGTTTGGATTTGTTCTTTCATTTGGGCCATGTTTCTTTTTTTTTTCTTCCAAAATGCATTTATTTAATCACAATATTACATCATCAATAAAAATTTAAAATGATAATTTCATAGTTGCAACTTTTTTAGCAAGACAATGGAGGCTATATGCATGAGGTAGCCAAAATACATCTATTGACAATGAATTATACTTGCTATATTGTAAGTACATAAAAGGAATCACAATCAAATGTAGGATCAAATTTCTATTCAATTTTACTATTATATGTGTGTAATAAAGCTTATAGACACTCCTATTCAGTATATCTTTCTGTCACTGGATTTCTGTATGACTGTCTCAAGTGTTCAGTGTGCAATATTGAATTGTAATATAGTCTGAGTTTTTCATCTACTCCACAAATATTGCCAGTAAAAATTTGGGGCCATACATAATTCTAGAAACTGCTACTGAATATTTTATATAGAAGTTTTCTTTTCCATTAGGTAACAGGCTCCCCTAAAAGCGTTTCAGTCTAATTTCATAATCTGCAAGTCCTTTTGCATTATTAAGACTCATTTATCTCTGTTTTATCACTTCAGTGTTATATTTGGTTAAAAGCTCTGGAGTTCTGTGTGAAGGGCCAATAGGCCTCATTTGAGGAAACAGATAAAAGAACATTACCTTCATCACAGGAAGTTTGACTGGGGCATGTTTCTTTGTCTTCTCATTTTGGCAGCCTCCCTGTGTTTGTTTCTATGAATTAGGTAGAGCTACTTTGACCCATGTATTGGTAGTGTGGCCTAATGTGGTAAGTGTCCTATAGGGTCCAGTGGCACAGCCTCCCCTATCACCCAAGGTGGGCACTCAAGGTGCATCCTTCATGTGGGCTGAGTACACCCAGCTCTTGCAGTTGAGTCTTGGTTGCTGTTGGCATGTCAATGGGAGGGATTTACTAGGCCAGTCAGCTGCAAGTATTGGCTGTGATCCCTGATGACCAACCTCTACCCTTTGCGGATCAGCTGTGCAGGTGCAGGTTGGTGGTGCTCCAATATGGTCTGTAGCTCTCCACTGGGTGCACTGCAGCTGGGGCTTCCTGGTGAGTGGAGGCCAAGGTCAGCCCTCACCTGTGTTTTCCCTGGGGCCACCCTGCCTGAGTTATAAAGCAATCTGAGATGGCTGCTACTTGTGGTGCGCTTGGAGATTCCCAGGCAAAGCCAAGCTGCGAATCTAGGCTGGCTGGTGCTTATTTGAGAGGATTTATGAAATTGTGAAGCATGAGCCAAGATCAGTCAATCGTATGGAAAAGCAGTTTGGGTAGGTTAGTTTGGGTGAAGATATTCAATAACATTTATTAAATAAATAAAGGAAAGAATTGCTAATCTCTCACCTTCTGCTCACCAAAATTTTCAATGTCACTTTATTTTGTTGATGTCAAAGGACAACTATTTGTTGGTAAATGGAATATTTAATAATATTTCCCTTTGGACCAGTTGTCATCAATTTTAATGCTGTCCCCTATCAAAGATGGAGATTGGCAAATAATTAAACAAATGGGGCCACCATTCACTCCTTGTTTATCTTATTCCATGGATACTTTCTGTAAAGACAGCTATTGATTTCTACTATTAGACTGCCAGGAAAGCCAGAAATAATTGCTTTAGGAATTCTTGTCCATGAATATTTCCTTTTAATTTCCCAGGAGAGAGACCAGCTGGTCCCCTTCTCTGAGCAAAACATTAGAGCTGGTAAAATTAGCATACTCATAAATGCTTTTAAGAAAAGTATGATTTCTCTGATTTTGGGGTGATGAAGAAGCAAATTACAAAAGTTAAGTTTCTAAAGGATTTATATATGATATATATAATCTGTAATATATATAAATCAGTAAAGCAAAGATAGAAGTAGAAAGTATATTTGTTCTGTGAAAACACTACCATTCCTATTTTTAAAATATTTAATGTTTTTCAGGGTTTGGTAAACTTGCAAGTATACTTGTCATCCTTCTTAATTAGCAGCTATTGGAAGAATTCTAATTATTAAAAAAATTCTCTGTAGTTTTTTATCTCCAGTTTTTACCCCCTTTCCCATAAATAACTGAAAGTTGAACGAGAAACTTCAGAGTTGGAATGAGGTAAACATTTGACTTTGATAACCAATGATACACTTTGTCTAAAATAATAGAGTGGCTGTGGCACACACAGTTTTGTTATTTGACCCTATATCAATTGTTATCATTTAACCATTTCAGAGGTATATTTTAGATACATTTAAGAATTGGTTCACAAGCTCAAGAAATGAAAAACACTTGGATATTTGGATTAGGGATAGGATTTTTCTTATTTTTGGGGGTTTACATCATAATTCAGGAAAAGTAAATTTTCATTTTATTTTCTGTCTCAAAAATAAACTAAATGTCATTCATTTTGTTAACGTGTAGTAATTAGTATATTGGAGCTGGTTTCTATTGGCTTCTAAGAGCTGATTCTTTCAAGTCAGCTTCAGTGACATTACATTGGTAGTTTAAAATGGGTTGTATTGGGAATATTTTCACCATGGAAATTGGAAAATGCTACCAAATAGGAGTTTTTGTCTCCTCAAAGAGCAAGTTGTTTATCATTTACCAGCATGTCATTGTGGCAGACCCTTCTGCATGGTGTGGGCCCAGCTCCCACTCGGAGATGCACAGGACCCACGCCCACAGGTAGGTTCTCTCATGGGTAGTTAGATTTGCAATATACCTAGGCTGTTTTGAAGCTTGCTCTTTGCCTAAAACCCCCTCACCCAGCAAGTACTTTGCAAAGACCGGTGTAACTGGCTGCCTATTCATTTGCTAATATCCTTCTTCTGTGATGTAATGAGGGGCATTGGCTCCTTTGTTGTAACTGGGATAGTGAGGAAGAACCATCTGGTAATGTGAGAAGATATGATTAGAATAAAGGACTGTCATGGCAGAGGCCATGGCTTTTACTTCTCTTGAGAGAAAAGCCATGCTGTTGCCCTATTTCCTCCACTGGACTCGGTAGTCTTTGTGTATGTTTTATTTCATCCATAATGATGTGGACACTGCTGGCCAGTGTCTGCATCATGTCATTGCATGTAGTAGCCAGCTGTGTTTTTAAAAATTTTTGTTTCCGGTATCCCTTCATTTGAGGAAGGGATTCTGGTATGGCTTTAAGTCCCAGAACCCCCATCCCTTTATTTACACAGGTGGATTACAATATTTATTGGCTCTGTGAATATATCTTTTGCATATGTTTTCATTGTCTCTAGGAGATGTTACTTTACTACTTATTCTTTCTTTTCTTATTTTAATTTTTCATGGAATTTGAGAGATGCAAAAATATGCTGTGGCCACTGGCATCTCTCCATAATTATCCTCTTTAATTACATTTTAAACAGATAATTCATTCGATAAGAATTTTTGCATATAAAGTTATGGAAGTTGCTTCTTGAACTGGACACAGGTTGATAAGAGCTTTCAATAATATGCATATACTAAAGTTCTCATTCTGTCTCCCCTTGGAGATTCATGTTCTTGTACTTTCTCTTTTTCCAGAAACTTTCTGTTATTTTTACTATATCCTTAGGTAAACTTGATAATTTGTGGCTCTCCTTTATTTTGTATGTATCTGAACCCATTAGGAATAGTAATTAGTAATACTAATTACATTTTTAAACACCTCTAGTTAGTGCAAAAATTTTCATGTTAAAGCAGTTTTAAATGTCTTTCCTCAAACTCTATGTTTTTGTTAAAGTTACTTTGGTCATATCACAAAATAATTCTTAGCTCCTAGAATAGCAAAATAATCTAAACAGAAAATATATTTTATTTTGAAAACATTAAAATACAGTGAGTGTGACAATTTTCTCTTTCATTTGGAAGGAAATTTTAGGCTGCTATGAGATCTCCTTAGGTGTTGTTTAAGGAAAATGCATTGTTTTTAGATCTTTTGACAGATTCAGGATTTTTTTTTAATTTTGGAAAATATTTACTTTTCAGAGATTTTCTGTATTATGTGCATTTTGAAATTCATGTACATGTAAAATATAGTGTTTGTTGCTAAAGTGTATCTTTTTTTTATCCCTTCTCATTCAAAAGACAAATATATAATCTCAGGTTTATACAGAAACAAGATATCACCGAAGTTTTTGGTTAGTTGAATCTGATAAAGTCTTATAAGGTAAAACAGTTACTTTTCTTTTTATGTATTCATGTTCTAGTAATTCACGTCAGGGCAACAGAAAATGAAAATTATATAGACCAAACTACTATTTTTTTTGTTTTTAAAAAAGATTTTATTTATTTATTTTTTAGAGAAGGAGGAAGGGAAGGAGAAAGAAAGGGAGAGAAACATCATCATGTGGTCGCCTCTCCTGCGCCCCCTACTGGGGATCTGGCCTGTAACCCAGGCATGTACACTGACTGGGAATTGAACCGATGATGCTTTCATTTGCAGGCCACACAGTCCACTGAGCCACACCACCCAGGGCTAAACGAAACTACTTTCAATGATATTGTTTTAACAAAATTGAAGTTGATTATCAATTGTGTGTATTTCTCTATTTTAGTGGAGTTCTGTTTATTGATTTTTCAGCAGATATTAAACAATGTTGCACTGTGATCCTTTGCTCACACACCTCATTGACCTCCTTTCTTAGTCCATATATTAATATTTTTTGTTTACTGAGTGTCGTTATATACAATAAATTCACTTATTTTAAATGTTCCATTTGAAACACTTTGACAAACCCCTATACATGCATAACCACTATCAATTCAAGATTGGGCATATTGTCATAGTTACTGTACCTTTATATAAAACCTTAAATCCAAATATGGTAAAAAAATATCCAATTTTATGCTTATACTTCAAAATTTATTTGATTGGTCACTGAAATTTTTATATTATTTTTTTAATTAGTATATCAAAAATATTGATAAAACCTACTGGTATTTTTGTTGCATGAAATTTTTAAATCTTTTGGGGAGAACTGATGTTATAACAATATTGAGTCTTCTAGTTGATAAGTATGGTGTATTTTATATTCATTTAGCTCTTCTTGAGTTTTACTCAGCAATGTTATGCAATTTTCAAAGTACAAGTTTTGTACATGTTAAATTCATTCTAGTTCATGTGTTTTAATGATAGTATGAATAATATTTTTAACACTTTCATTTCCCAAATATTCATTTACTAATAAGTAAAAATACAAATTTACTGACAATTGATGTTGTATGTTGATACTGAATCTTGTGACTATTCTATTTAATTAATTATCATAGATTTTTGGTAGATTATTTAGGTTTTCTAAGTACACAATCATGTTGCCTGTGAATAATGACCATTTTATTTCTATCTAATTTTTATGTCATTAATTTCTCTTCATTTTCTTTTTCCTCTTATTGAACATAGAATCTCTGGCACAATGTTGAATGGTAATGGTGAGAGTTAACATGTTTGCCTTGTTTTGAAATTTGGAGGAAAACATTTGGTCTTTAACCTTGCCTGAAGGCTTTTTATATGTGTCCTTTACCTGGCTGAGGAAGATTTTTAATTTGCCTAGATTTAAAAAAAAATCGTAAATGAATATTCCATTTCATCAGATGCTTTTTCTGCATTATAAAAAGCATTTTATGATTGTTATCTTTTATTCTGTAAATGGGGTAAATCACATTTGATTTTTCACATATTAAAATTGTATTACTGGTCAGAGCCTTTAATAGTAAACTTTCATTTCCTGTCTATTTTATTTTATTTTATTTTATTAACCTGTAAAACATATTTTAATTTTATATAGTCAACTGTCTTTTAAAGAAAACTTAAAGTCCTTTATATTTATCCACTAATTATCTGTCCTTTCTGGCATTCTTCTTCTTTGTGAAGACCTTCATTTCTATCTGGTGTCATTTCCTTCAGCATACAGAACTTGTTTTACAGGTGGAAAGAGGTTATTAAAAAGAGAACTTATCTTAACATTTCTTATAAATCAAAGCCTGCTGGTAATGAACTCTCTTAATTTGTGTTTAGTGAAAATGTGTTTATTGTACTTCCATTTTGAAGGATATTTTTAGTGAATATAGAATTCCTGGTTGGTAGCTTCCTCCTTACCCCTTGGCACTATAAAAACATGGTTCCATCATTTTCTGGCTTGCATTCATTCTGATGCGAGTCAATTGTGATTTATGTATTTGTTCCCCTGTATATAATGAGTATAAATCTCTCCTGTAGGTGACTTTAAGTTTTTCTCTTCATCACTAGTTCTAAATAATTTGATTATGATGGCATTTGGTGTAGTTTTTTGTGTTTATGTTGCTTGAAGTTCATTGAGATTCCTGGATCTAAAGGTTTATATTTTTCATTATACCTGGAAAATTTTAGTTAATTATATTTTCAAATATTTTTCTACCTCTTTCCTCCTTCTGGGACAACTCTTTTTGCCCAAGAGATTACTGATACTGTTTAGTTGTGTTCAGCCCCTTTTCTTTCTGTACTTCTATTTGGGAACTTTCATTTGCCCTCTTTTCAAAATTACCAATCTTTTTTTTCATAGTCTTTGTCTGATAATTTTATCATTTCAGTATTTTTGATTCAGTTTCTTGAAAAAACTCAGTTCTAATTTCTTCTCTGTGGGTTAACAGTTTGGAAAATGCCTCTAAAGAGAAGGCTGAGGTAACTGTGTGCCTTTCCTAATTTTTCTTTTCCATTTTCAGGGATTATAGCTCTTTACTGCTTACTTCCCAATTCTGAAACAGGTGTTTTATATAGTTTGTCCACTTCTCTAGGTGTTTGTGATAGGACAGTTAGTTTAGCTCAACATGACGGGCAATGCAAATTCTGACAATTATATTTTCATTTCTTCAGAATGTTTATTTCTTTTTCTGTGTTATGTGGAAAAGTAATGGGAGTAAAATCTAAAGTTTAATTGGAGTTAAACCTGCATTAAAAATGGACAACCAGTTATATCTGATACTCTAAAGATCTCCCTCATCATTTGCTACCTAGGTGTACATTTTGCTAAAGTTCCCACCATGCTCCTTAGCACTTATTTTTAGAATATCAGGTTATGATACCTCTTTTCCATTCATCAAAAGCTTCACTTGTCCTTTTCTATACTGTTTTTCTCTCCTGATATCAACAAGATCAGACTTCACTTTTATTTTCAAAATTATTCCAGTTTTCTATAACTGTCTTAGTTCTTAATGATTTCTTCTTACCCTGGTCACTGCTGAAATAGATACCTAAGAACACTGGGCTTTGATTCACAAGACTGCACTATGCTTCCCAACAAACATCGCCACAGCTATATGATGACAGGAAACTCACACAACTTCTCTGAACATACTTACCTATGGACTCAGACTGAAAATGCACCTGCTTGTCTCACAGGTGGTAATATACAAATATAAAGTTCAAAGCATGTTGTTATCTTTGCACTTATTCATATGACAGGGCCCCAACAATATCATTTGTTTTGCTTTCTTACTAGAAAATTATTTTCTAATGTGTCGTGTATAACTTACACGTTGTCTCTTGCCCCATAAAATTAATTTAAAAAAATTTAGCTTGAAAAAACTGAGAGGGATGTCAATCTTCTGTGACTCATTTGGAACAAGATGCACCTGACTGTTCAGCAAATTTTTATAAATCTCCTCTGCTTGCTCAGTTGGTGGGCTTCAGGAGCATGAAGTTTCTTAAGTTCAGGACCATTAATTTATGGTGAGTCTCTGTTCCAAAGATTTTCATTCATTAATTTCTTTGTATTTAGAATCTTTTCCCCAAGGGACATGTTATTATAGATTGTAGTTAGACAAGATCACATTTTCTGAATACATAATGTAGCTGCACTACAGTGATAAACTGAGACAAATAAGCTAACATTTGTGTCAGAGATATTTGAACTACGAAGATTAAAGGCCATTTTAGCCTAAAACACTTGAACCAGGAATACCTCTGATAGCTATAATTCCCAAAGTCTGATTCATTTGCAGGTAATTTATTTTTAGAAGCTCATGTTAGTGGATATTTTCTATATCTTAGCCCCTATACTCAGAACAAGGAAATTGATGTTTTGCTTCATTGTGGCTGTTGTTGAAGGCTGAGGAGCTCTTATTGCATAGTCAGTGAAGCCAAGGGCTTGCCATTGATGGTATTTCATGGTTTATTCCTTAAGTGTCTTAATATGTAGAATTACGTATGTGTATATATTTCATAGGTATTATGGACTGAATGTGTCCCTCTCAAATTCATGTTGAAACCTTAATCCTCAATTTGATGCTATTTGGACGTAATTATAGTTAGATTAGGCCATGAGCATGGGCCCTTATTATAGGATTAGTGTCTTTGTAAAAAGAGAGACATGAACTTTTCCTCTTTTGTCATGTGAGGGTATAGCAAAAATGAAGCCATCTCCAATTAAGGAAGGGGGTTCTCAACAGACACCAACTCTGCTGGCATGTCAATCTTAAACTTTCCAGCCTTCTCACAACTGTGAGAAATTAATGTGTTGTTTAAGCTACCCAGTCAATGGTATTTTGTTATAGCAATGTAATATTTTGTAGGAATATAAATATGTGTATATTATTTATATAGCACCTTTATATTGGATAGCAGTATAAATATGCCATATATTAAGTATAAGTTGAATACTTAAGTGAATACACCCATTCCCCCTCTACCACACATGTTGTTTCTTTCTATAACTTTATTTTGTCCTCCTCATTCATGCGTATTTATCTGAATCCTGAAAAGTAAAGCTAGACTAATTTTTATCTGTCCCACTGCATTTTTTTCACTTCTTTACAGTAGGGCACTTGCTTCTAAAAACTGCCACATCACATTGCATTTTATTCTACATAACCACACTTGTGAATAAGAACAAAAACCCTTTCTTTCGCATTAGATAGAGTAGAGTGAGTCTGTTTTGGTGGCTATGGAGAATTGGTTGGAGGGATAACTACAATACTTACTAAGCTTAAGGTATAACTCCTTGGGGACTTAACAGTGATGGAGGTTATTGCCAAGTTTTTGCAGTGTCAGTCAAGGTTTTGCTGGTGATTATGGGATTTGCACACTGATAAGTACAACAAAAAGTGTAATAGTAAAAACAGCTTTACTCCATAGTTTTGCCTTTTACAATTTTGTATTTAATTCCTAGAAAGTAGAAAAGTCAATTTAAATGAAATAGGAAAAGGTTATTTTACTAACCCATCATTAATGAAGTAGAATTCTTCCATGAGATACATCTTAAATCATTTAAAACATACCCAACAACTTTTTATGTTCTTGCTGTTAGTATTCTTTTCATGAAAAAGAGGCCTGGTGACCAAGTGACTGGCATACGCTGGGTTTCTCCTTTGGCATGTGAGATAGTTCAAGACAGAAGTAATATGGGAACAAGTGGAAGGAGAATTTGGAGAATGGGGATTGAAGATTAAAACATGGAAACTCTGTGAGGTGTTCTCTCTCTTCTAGTGTCCCATGAGGATAGGATATAACTTGACCACTCCTGGGAGCAAGTCATATCTATAAGCCAAGATAGCTATATGTGTGTTGCTCTCAAACTTTATTTGCCTTTTGTTAACTTGAATTTTTATTAAAATCTTGTTTGACTACTTCTGCTTTATCATTTTTGTGCTTAGGAAATTAAAAAAAATTCTTACGTAATCATTTGGGAAGAACTTTAAAAGAGAAAATTGCATCTCTCAAGGCTAAGCACAGCTGATTAGGGTGATTGTTGAAATATTCCTGGAGGAAGCTAAATCTGAGCACTTGGAAGTTCACAATGATTCCTCCTCCCATAGATGGTCGGTCCTCCTCCATTACTACCCTGGCAGGTCTAGCTTAGTTTTATTAAGGGACAATACTGTTTATGTGTGGTGATGTGAAAAAAATAGTAACTCAAGAAATAAAATATGTTCTCTCCCTTGCAGTTTTTAAGTGTTTTTGGCAATTTTATTTTTATTTTTTATGTAATCTGTACTATATATTTATCCATTACCATTTATCCTCTTATCTCCCCTCTCAAAGTTTTTGAGTTTTGGAGTAATTTTAGGATGAAACTGGTTTATGTGAGGAATACCACTGAGAGACCCAAGAAAACTAGTGTCATAAAGCACCATAATGTCTCATAAAATCTGGAAATAACTCCCTTTCACAATTCTAGTAGGTGTCCTTTTTAGAAGCAAATTTTTAAAATAAAACTGATGGTTTCATTTAACTTCTATTTCTACAAGTTTTTGTAAACTTACTAGAGTTCACTAGCTCACATAAAGCTTGTATATTTTTGTTTCTTCCTCCAAAATCAAGTGGTTCTTTTTGTATGTCTTGCCTTCAGCTTCAAAGTAATTGAAGCCTAGGAAAAAAGTGGGCCTACTACTTGTGTTACTGACAAGATTTTTCTGCTCTGCCTCACTTTTCTTTTTCTCCTAACCTTTTAATCCCATGCATCTTAGATGAAGAGTGCTGACTTGATCTATAAAAATGTGTTTTTGTTCTTTGAACTAAGTTGGCATGTAGTTTATGCCATTTGAAATAATGTAAAAGACATTCCTTGGTGTTAATACATTTGATCATTTTGGTAATTTTGTCCTAGTCAATATCCTGACAAAACTCCTCAAAAATCCCTTAAGAATAGAGCAAGAAAAAGAGCTCAGAATCCTAGAGCCAGTGAATGTTGCTGTGGAGTTAGACTTTCTCTCTCCTCCCCCTCTATCTATCTATATTTCAATAATAAAATATATTAAAATAATAAAATAAATAATACTAAACAAATCAATAAACAACAAGTGCTGATGAGGTTGTGGAGAAAAGGGAACCCTAGTAAACTGTTGGCGGGAATGCAGACTATGCAGCCACTGTGGAAAACAGTATGGAATTTTCTCAGAAAACTAAAAATGGAACTGCCTTTTGACCCAGCAATTTCACTGCTTGGATTATACCCTAAAAATCCTGAAAAACCAATTCAAAAGAATCTATGCACCCCAGTGTTCATCACAGCACAATTTACAATAGCCAAATGCTGGAAGCAACCCAAATGCCCATCTGTAATGAATGGATTGAAAAACTATGATACATTTACACAGTGGAATACTACACAGCAGAAAGAAAGAAGGAGCTCTTACTCTTCATGACAGCATGGATGGAATTGGAGAGCACTATGCTAAGTGAAATAAGCCAGGCAGTGAAAGACAAATACCATATGATCTCACCTATAAGTGGAACTCAATGAACAAAACAGACAAGTGAGCAAAAGAGAACCAGAGACATTGAAATAAAGAACAATAGGATAGTAATCAGAAAGGAGGAGGGAGAGGGGGTAGTATGGGGGCATCAGGGACCATGTATGAATGACACATGGACAAAGCCAAAGGGGGTGAGTTTGAGGGTGGGAAGTGGGGATGGGCAGGGAGGGGGGCACGGTGGGGTGGAAATGGAGACAACTGTACTTGAACAACAATTTAAAAAAGTTAAAAAAATTAAGAAAAAAGTAATAACCATCCGATATACAAAATAAAATAAGATAGAAAAAATATAATTGAAGGGAAACACCTATTATCCATAGCCACAAAAATATTAAATACCTAGGAACAAACTTAATAAGAACTGTAAAACATACTAGTGAATGAAAATTAAGAATACTACTGAGGTTTCCAAGAAGACTAAGATGACTAGAAATGACTAAGAAAGTCATTTCTTCTTAGATATAGAAACTGAATATCATTATATTTATTTTCCTCCAATATATTTATAGGATATGTTTTGCATTGTCTTCAATACCTATACTAAGAAGATTTTAAAATAAACTATACAAACTTATTCTAATTTTCTTATGTTAAAATAAACTAGTGCATATTAGTTTTAGGAAACTTCTGAGAAAAAAGTAAAAAAGTTATTGCTTTCTATGTGTACTGAGGGGATGGATAGTCTTATAGGATATTAAACATATCCAAATAATATAGTTACTTAAAGACTGGTACAGGTCCTTGTATAGATAATGTATAGCTCAATAAATAATTTGGTATTAAAGAACGATATTGAAAAATCAGTAGTAAAAAGGTGAATAATTCAGTAAATGATGCTGGGACAACTGCATAGCCATCTGGAAAAAAATGAAATTGGCCTCCATCCAAATCTCATATGAAGCAACAACTTCAGTGTAAAAATTAATACATAAAGATAGTAGGCAAAAACATAGCAAAAATTTTAAAAAATTTGGAAAATGAAAGCACTTCTAAATGTTATATAAAACCTAGAAATCACATAATGAATAATTCATAAATTTAACTAAAAATAAATAACATTTTCATGGCAGAAGCTACTATAAATAATATAAAAAGGAATTAAAAAAATTTGTAACACATTTCAGCAAAAAGTTAATTTCCTTACTATACAAGACTTTCTATTTATTAATAAGGAAACAATAAATAATCCAATAGAAATAAGAGTAATAAACGCATAGTCACAGAGAGAAGTTATAAGCAACTAAAACTAATAAAAATGTTCTTAAGTACTTTAAAAATGGAAAATAAATGTAAATTAAAACCACAATGAGATAGGTGAATATGTTACTAGATTGGCAAAGATGAAGAAATTAGATAATGCAAATCTGTATGTGTGTGTGATATAGGTTAATAATAGAACTAATAATAGTTAATATTTTTTGATTGCTTACTTTGTGTCAGGAACTATTCTAAGAGTTTTATATGTATATATTAATTCCTCCCAGTGATCCTGTAAAGGAAGTTCCACTATTATTTCTATTTTAGATGTCAAAATTGGGGTCTAGAAAAATAAGTAACTTGTCTAGTCATGAAGGAAGTAAGCAGCAGAAGTATACAATCAACCCAGGAGATCTGGCTAAGAGATATGCAAGTGTTTTACTCAGCTGTCGTTGTCCTCCAGATGGTTTTACAAATACATAGTCGCTCTAACCCTGAAATTCCACTGTCAGTTCTTTCTCCTACATCTTTACTCACACATGTGCAAAGTGATGAATGGACAGATACTCACTGCAGTCTGTTTGTGATAGCAGTAGATTGGAAGCAAAAGTTCATCAGTAAGAACCTGTTATATATACTATGGTACAGCCATGCAATGGAATCCTAGGAAGCTGAAAATAAAATAAAGAAGCTTTTTAATTTATATACATATAAATTATATGTATAATCATTTGTGTAAAAATAATGTGTGTGTGTCCTCATATTATGTTAGAATACTTCTGGAAAGATGCACAAGAAATTGGTCATTGTAGCTTCCTTGGGAAGGGAGATTGGAATAGGAAGGAGACTTACTTTTCATTGTATATCCATTGGTGTTAAAATTTTGCACCTTGTGATTATATGATACATTGAAAAATGAACTACACTAATAGAATTTTTACATGGTTTTTGGAAATGATTTTACCAAATACACTGATATACTGAAACACTGTTGGTAGAGAGGGGAAGGCATGCACCCTGGCTGGGAATAGCTGCCTTTAATGAGAGCAGGTGCAATGTCTGTGGATGGTGTTAAAGTAGATCAAATGTTCATGTGCATTGAAGTGGGCTTCCTCTCTGCTTACAGAAATATTTTTTACATCTTTATAGTGATTTTCATATAATGCTGATGAGCACCCTCCCTTTTTTCACATGTCTCCAACTGCCCCATAAAAGCACGAGATTTTTGAGCTGTCTGTACACCTGGTATTATGTATACCTGGGCCTCCTAGAGACACATTTTCAAACAATGTCTTTCTGCTCAATTCTTCACTCCATCATTATTCACTGTCTTGCTTTTTTTTTTTTCCAGAATCTTTGTTATTTTTCTCTCCAACACCAACCATAGTCCCAAATATGGAGTCTTAGAATTCTCAGAGATAATTTAAATCTAATGTTTCCTCCAAAGGGAAGGATGTAAGGGTTAGAGTGGTGAAGGGATTTACCTTCTCAAACATTCTTCCTTGCCAAGTGATAGTGGCTTCCTCTCTGTAGACCCAGCAACTCTCCACATGCTTCTGAACTACCTCTTTCCTGGAGGGGTTTGCTTTGTTAGATGGAACTCAGAGAGGCTTCCTAACATTCTGGACAGAAATTTAAAAATTATTTTACAGTTTAAAGATAAGATGAAGTGGATGAGAAATTAAGAGATAGCATTGATGATACAGATAAATGATTATTTTCTTATTAAATCTAAGTTTGGTTCTAGGCAGTCATCTGATTCATGTTTGGTTTGTTAGCTTTAAGCAATGAATGTAGCAGAGGTGTTCTAGAGAAGCAGCATCTCTTAGTCATCTTGCTATAAATGTCTCCATTATGGTTATTTTAGTATTTGTGATACAATGGGAACTATCTTCTTGAGAAAAAGATGAAAGAGATTTTGGGTTATGAAAACATAGGATTTGGCATGGGCATTGGTCAATAATTTGTGAAGGTGTTTGTTTTCCAGTGAATTAGGATACATTCCCAGTAGCATCATTCTTCTTGATACTTAGGGAAACAAAACTCAATCATTACATTTAAAAATTCACAGATGACTTATGAATCAATTAAACATTTTAAAATTGTCAACTCATTATTTTAAGTTATCTTTAGATGGTTGATCATGATTAATGGATAAGGGTATTTTTTATTGTTGGTCAAGTACAGTTGTCTCCATTTTTACCCTACCATGGCCCCCCACCCCACCCACCCCCACCTCCCACCCTCAAGCTTACCCTCTTTGGCTTTGTCCATGTGTCCTTTATACATGTTCCTTGATGGACCTTCCCCTATTTCCCCCCATTAGCCCTCTCCCTCTCCCCCTTAGTTACTGTCAGTTTGTTCTTTATTTCAAAGTTTCTGGTTATAATTTGCTTGCTTGTTTGTTTTGTCCATTAGGTCCCACTTACAGGTGAGATCATATGGTATTTGTCTTTCACTGCCTGGCTCACAAATGGATAAGTGTATTTAAAAATTAATGAAAATAGACTGCATCTTATTGTAACACTGTGTTATGAATATGCTAGTGTAATTAATAATAAAAGCAATGTCTATAACATAGTACATGAGCAAAATGTTATTACCATTGGTCCTGACAATAAAGTACTTATTCTACAAATCATCTTTGAGTCCTAGTAATGCAAAGTACTGTAACAGCTGATAAATTCTTTGCTACTGCACTCACAGTCATTATGTAGTATGTATTTTATAATAGACTAAAATAATTTTCAGATGAGTTAAAGGGTGAAATTTTTAAAAAGTCAAGAAAATGTTGCTGAAAACAATATCTCCAAATAAGAAATTGATTAAGTCATGAATATAAATATTCAATAGTTTTGTAGCACATATTTTATAACAGACTAAAATTAATTTCAGATGAGTAAAAGGGTGAATTTTTGAAAAGTGAAGAAGAAAATATTGCCAAAAACAATATCTCCAAATAGGAAAACTACTGAAATCATGAATATAAATATTCAATAGTTTTAAACAAATTAAATTCTTATACTTCAAAATAATCACTTTGAGCCAAATAAAAAAAAACAAATAATGAACTGGAGAAAATAGTAGGAGTAACTAAAATATTTAATAGATGTTAACATAAAACAATTCTACAGTGTACTAGGGTTCCCTTTCACCACAACCTTGCTTGAACCTGTTTGTTGATGTGTTAATGATTGCCACATTCTGACTGGTGTGAAGTGATATCTCATTGAGGTTTTAATTTGCATCTCTCTTATGGCTAGTGATGCTGAGCATCCTTTCATATGTCTTTGGGCCTTCTGTATGTCCTCCTTGGAGAAGTGTCTGTTCAGTTCCTTAGCCCATGTTTTAATTGGATTGTTTGTCTTCCTCGTGTGTAGTCACATGAGTTCTTTATATATTTTGGAGATCGGACCCTTGTCTGAGGTATCATTTGCAAATATATTTTCCCATACAGTTTGTTCCCTATTCATTTGCTGATGTTTTCTTTAGCCATGCAGAAGCTTTTTATTTTGGTGAAGTCCCATTTGTTTATTCTTTCCTTTATGTCCCTTGCTCCAGAGGATATACTGGTAAAAATATTTCTGCCTGGAATATGTGAGATTTTTCTGTCTATGTTCTCTTCTTTGACTTTTATGGTGTCATGACTTATACTTAAGTTTTTTATCCATCCTGAGTTTATTTTTGTGTATGGTGTAAGTTGGTGGTTGAGTTTCATTTTTTTTTTCCCACGTAGCTGTCCAGTTCTCCCAACACCACTTGTTGAAGAGGCTATTTTTACTCAATTTTATGCTTCTGCCCGTTTTGTCAAATATTAATTGACCACAGAGACTTAGGTTTATTTTTGGACTCTCTATTCTGTAGGATTGAGGGTGGGAAGTGGGAATTGATGGGGTGGAGGTGATCAGTGAGGGGAAAATGGAGACAACTGTACTTGAACAACAATAAAAAGAGGAAATAAATAAATAAAAATGACTATTTTTAAGATGCAAAAACTCTAATTCTACTGCTTTTATTAGTAATGGTAAAATGTATGTTATTTCTAAATCAAGAGAAGTAAAACAATCCTTGCCTTAATAATGATTATATATTTAGAATCTAAAAAAAATCAGAGTAATCATTTAAAAATAAAATTTTTATGCATTCTTTTATAAGAAACTCAAATGGATTCAAGATAAATATCAAAATCCTAGTTTGGGTTTGCTATTTCCTACACGTCCACACCCCTCCCAACCTTAAAAAGAAACATCCTACTTAGCCTCATCTCTGGTCACTGTTCTCTAACATCTCTTCTCTGATAACTAAAAAACCCAAAGGTTTATGTTCTCTCTTATCTCCTTCCTTGTTTTTGTTTCTGTGCCTAAGAGGATGGGAGAGGTTGTGTTAGGGTTCCTTAGTGATAATCTGAACTCAGATAATTCTGATCCAGAATTTTTTGCTCAGCATAATGTTTCCAGGATTCATTCATGTTGCTGCACTTATCAGTAAATCATTTATTTTTATTCCCAGATAGTGTTCAAGTATATGTATCTATTATATTGTGTTTATCCATTCTCCTGTTGATGGATATTTGGGTTGTTTTCAGGTTTTGACTACTAATAAATCTACTATGAATATCCATCTCCAAATCTTGTGAGCATATGTTTTTTATTTAATTTTGAAAGTAAACAACTGGGAAGGGTATGTCAGAGATATATGGTAAGTGTCCAACTTTAAAAGTAGCTGTTTCTCTAAAATTGTTGTACCTGTTTGCATTCCTACCAACAATGTGTCAGAGTTCCAGTTGCTCCGTATCCTCATTTAGTACTTATTTTCAGTCTTTTAAATTTTAGCCATACTATTTAATGGTCACTGGTATTTCATTATTTTTATTTTACATTTCCTTGATGACTGATGATATTGAGCATCTTATCATTATTCATTTGCCCATTTAAAAAGGGCTTATTTGTCTTATTCTTATTGAAATTATATATTCTAGATACAGGTGCTTTCTCAGATATATGCATTGCAAACATTTTCTCCCAATTTCTCTCTGCCTTTTAGATTTCTCTTAAAAAAATACAAGCTTATCTGTACTCCCCACTCTGGGGACAGGTCTTAGTTAAGTGCATTTGGTTATATGCACATAAACTTAATTTGCATAACTTAAGCAAATAACATGATATTACAGGAGGCTGCTTAGTTCAGTGAATTGAATAGAATATGCGGGTGGACAGTTTATCCTCATAAAGGAGAAGAAGCTGGGAAGACTTAGGCTGTCAACAGCAGGAGCTATGGAATTTCTCCCTGGTTCTATCATTGACTAACTTGGCATCTCTGCAACCTCTGCTTTGGATTTAGATGCACAAGATGGAGAATGCAGTCTGCTTAGCAGAGATCACCAGATCACCCTAGATTTATTACAAAATACATCCACTACAAAGAGGAAACTGTTAAGTCAATGATATTTTGTTGTAAAAATATATTAGATTTCATTTTATACTGATACTTGATGCAAAGGGGAATGATATTGCATGTTATACTCTGGCCACATGCTAGGGACTCATAAAACCTATTCCATTTCATGGAAAATAAAGGCAGTGGAGTCTGGGAGCAGATGAAAAAGAAGTGCTGTGAAGAAGGAAAACAAGGAAGACTGAGGGCTACCTGAAGCCAGCTTTTCTATACAAGCTTTGCCTAGATATTGAGCTCATGTGACTGGTGGCCAGTGAGTTTGATATTTGTCTTCATCCCTACAAAACTTGATTGTATTTAGATGTTTTGTTACTTCCCAGGAAAAACCCATCAAAGACTTTAAGACTAACTGTGGATAGAGTTCTCTTGGAATTTTGGATGATTTATTTTGTGGTACAAGTAAATGAGAAGTACCAATACCATGTGTCAAGAAAGGAGAGAAAAATCATAAATCAAAAGTTACACACAATTATATTAATGTTCAGACTTGAACAAATGAAGCTCTAGGAGAGAAGAAAGCAGAGAAGCAGTGGTAAAGAACAGGTGCACAGAAATTAATTTCTTAGAACATGTGAACCTAAAATCTGTAGAGCAGACATATCTTGCTATAAGTAATCTTTGCAGCTTTGACCCTGAGAGCTGCCATTAGCTGGATGTATTTAGCTAGATATATTTTGTATTGGGCAGTTTCTTCACCAAGATTTCCTAATAGGTGGCCAGCTCATTTACTGAAGATTTTAACTGGCTTTTGATAGCATTCTTAAAGTTGAATTACTTTGGCAATTTTGTCTTTAAAGTGAAAATGGATGATGTTCATATGCCTGAAAACTTCTAAAATCTTGTGTCCTTCATTGTTCCCTCAAATAGACCTACATTTTGAGTAAAGAAATATAGCTTTGTTTCTGTTATTAAAAGACTTGAGAATGATTCTATTCTCTGCCAGATTCCCTTAGGCTATGTGACATTTATTAACCAGGATATTTTTTAAAACCAAAATAGAGTACAGATTCATCAGTTCAGAATTTTAAAAATTAAGAATTTGTGATTTTTTGGAGGGGACTGACATTTACCTCTCTATCATAAAAAAAAAAAAGAATAATATAAACAATATTGTTTGGATACATTTATCCTGGGTAAAGAAACCAAACCCTTTACTTATATTCACAGCACTTATTTAGTTGTTATGAGTAGATTGCTCTTACCTATTTAGTGCTTAGTGGAATTTCATATATCTTCCCAACACAGTCACCCCTGAGATGCTGTTGGTGCTTATTGCTCTTATAACAGAGGGAAAACTATTTCAGAGAATGCTTTTTGAGAGGCATGACGTTTAAGTGCTTTTAAATCTTGCAATAGGAATGAAATGGTTAACTGGTGATGTTCCGTTTAGAACATCCTCAGAGCTGTATTGAAGCCATGTGTATCGTATGCCTACATGAGTTAGTATACAAATATTACCTATGGAATACAAATTGTTTTTTGCAACAAGAGTGGGAGGACATACTGAGATAACAAGGAAGTAGCTTGCTTTCTTGGGGACCAGGCTACAGTGTTAAGGCACTGGTTCATTGCCAGGGTTGTGAGGAACCAACAATTCCCCTATCACTGTGTATACAGTTGGTAAGAAGTAGTTTTCCCTCAAGGTAGATAATGTCTAAGAAATTTTCTCAGTGAGTAAAATGATGCCTGTCAAATTTGTAAAAATTTGTTTTCTTTGATTACTAATATATACAAGATGCGGCAAAATTAGGTTTACAGTTATGAGTGCACAAAACAGAGAGTGTATTTTTGTATTATTATTTATTAATTATTGTATTATTTTCCCATACCAACAACTGTAAACCTACTTCTGCCCCACTCTATATTTATACAGATAAGTGTGGTACAAGACCTGAAATTAACATTATATGTGTTGCCTTGACATCGGGTGAAATTAGAAGGGACTTGAATATCCTATCTATAAGTTCCCCTTCCCACTTTATTTCTTTGGTAAGATCTTCTTGCCAAATAACCCTCCATGTCAAAGAAAGCAACAATTCATGCTTATTTATAAGTATTGGGTTTTATTTTTCTGCTAGCCCACAAATTATTCAAATAAGTCAATTACATCCTTTTGTGAGACTCAGGGAGGAACCCCAACCCCTTAATACTCTAAAACATGCCTCCCATAGTCCCTGATTGTTTACTCTGCCCTTCTTTCAAATGCAACTGCTGTGTTGCCCTGCATGGTGTCCCTCTACCCTAGGCCATGTATACATGTGACTAATGACTATTGTTGTTTTCATCTAATGTCAGGTGCATGTGTCTGTGTGCAGAACCCTAGGGAGAGAATCCTTCCCTTACCAATGAGAGAAGGAGACAATTAAAATAGTAAACTAAAAATGTGGAAAAATGAAAATACCCAAGTATCTATGTAATCTCAAGATTATTGAAAATTATGTCATTATTTTGAGATGAGAGTATGTAAAAATATATGTACCTGAAAAGTAAAAGGAACATGTACCTGAAAAGTTTAAACAGTAAAATAACGCTAATTGCTACAACTGGTAGAATTGTTATGGTGATGACATAGTCGATATTCTGTGATGCCTCAGATCATTAAAGGATTAAGTTTGAACTCAGAACCCAATCTAGATGTTATTTAAAAGTATTTCTGCAATCAGTTAAATACTAATCTATTTCATTATGACAGTACAGAGTAAAAGACAAAGGACCAGAATGGGAAAATCTCAGAGTGTTCCACAAAGTAAATAGATATAGACTATTCTTGGGAAAATAAGTAATAAGCAACATGTATATATATATATATGTATATATATGTTTTATATTTTTTTGCTTAATACTCCCTCATCTTTTTTTCACCCAGCCCCCAACCCCCTCCCCTCTGACAGCTATCAGTCTGTTCTACGTATCTATGCTTCTGTTTCTATTTTGTTTGTTAAATTATTTTGTTCATTAGATTCCACATATAGGTAAGATCAATCATATGGTATTTATGTTTCTCTCAATGGCTTATTTCACTTAGCATAGTGCACTGCAAGTCCATCCACGCTGTCACAAAAAGTAAGATTTCCTTTTTATGGCTGAGTAGAATTCCATTGTGTAAATGTACCACAGCTTTTTAATCTACTCATCTACTGATGGACACTTGGCTGATTCCAGATCTTGGCTACTGTAAATAACTCAGAAATGATCATAGGGGTGTATATATTCTTTCAAATTTGTGTTTCAGGTTTCTTTGGATATATTTCCAGAAATGGAATTGCTGGATCATACCGCAGTTCCATTTTTAATTTATTGAGAAAACTCAAACTGTTTTCACAGTGGCTTCACCAATCAGCATTCCCACCAACAGTGCACAAGGGTTCCCTTTTCTGCACATCCTCACCCACACTTGCTTTTTGTTGACTAATTGATGATAGCCATTCTGACAGGTGTGGGGTAATAAGTCATTGTGGTTTTATTTTGCATTTCTCTGATGATTAATAACATTGAGCATCTTTTTATGGGTCTATTTACCCTCTGCATGTCCTCTTTGGAGAAGTGTCTATTCAGACCCTTTGTCAATTTTTAATTGGATTTTCTTCCTCTTTGTGTTGAGTTGTATAAGTTCTTTTTTTAAAAAAAATTTATTTATTTATCTTTAGAGGGGAAGGGAAAGAGAGAGGGAGAGAAATATCAATGTGTGGTTGCCTCTCATGTGTCCCCTGCTGGGAACTGGCCTGCAACTCAGGCATGTGCCCTGACTGGGAATCGAACTGCTATCCTTTGGTTCGCAGACCTGTGCCCAGTCCACTGAGCTATACCAGCCAGGGCTGTATAAGTTCTTTATATATTTAGGATATTGACCCCTTATCAGATGTATTATTGGCAAATATGTGCTACCATTCATTTGTTGCTTTTTCATTTTGTTGTTGGTTTTTTTTTGGGGGGGGGGAAGCTTTTGGTTTAATGTAATCTCATTTGTATATTTTTTCCTTTCATTTACTTGCCCGAGGAGATATGAGGTCTGTCTGGAAAAAGTCCAGGCATTGTTAGTGAGAACGGTTTTCATGACATCGATGTAACCAGGCAGCCAAGTAGAGTGGCCTGGAATGAGCATGGGTGAACAACCACAACTTTACTGTACATCAGTGGGGGCTGTAGATGCTGTTGATTGCACATGTGTACTGTGTGACCATTGTATTCAAAATGACTGAGCAAGTAGAACAATGAATCTACACCAAATTTTGCATTAAGCTTGAACATTCCTCTGCAAAATCTATTCAAATGATTCAGAAGATCATGGCTATGGGCAACTGGTGATTGGCAGTTTCAACATGACAACGTGCCCACTCATGCATCACATCTTATGTAGAGATTTTTTGTGCCCTATAGGCTAGATTTAGTGCTCTGTGACTTCTGATTTTCCTAAAGCTAAAATCACCTTGGAAAGGCAAGAGATTTCAGACTGTCAATGAGATTCAGGAAAATACAATGGGGCAGCTGATGGTGATTGGGAGAATTGTATGAGGTCTCAAGGCATCTACTTTGAAAGGAGACTGAGGCATTGTTGTCCTATGTACAATGCTTCTTATATATTGTATCTTCTCCAATAAATGTCTCTTTTTCATATTACATGGCTGAATATCTTCTGCACAGATGTTACATAACAGTGAAAATATTTTGAAGTGATATCTCATTTGAGGTGATATCTCATTATGCTTTTACTCAATTTCTTTCTTAAGTATCTTATAATTTTCTGAACATGGGTCTTTTACCTCCTTGGTTAAATTTATTCCCAGGTACCTTATTTTTTTGTTGTTGGTTTTCAATGGTAAATGATATTTTTTGCTTAATTTCTCTTTGTTAGTTTATTATTAGTATATAGAATGATACTAATTTCTGAATATCAATTTTGTATCCTGTTACTTTGCCAAATTCATATTAATTCTAGTAGTTTTTAAAAACTTATTTATTTTAATTTAAATTAAATTTTATTGTTTATGCTATTATAGTTGTCCCAATTGTTCCCCTTTGGCCCCCTCCACCAAGATACCCACACTCCCCCAGGCAATCTCCACACCATTGTCCACGTGTATGAGTCATGCATATATATTTTTTTAGCTACTATATTCCCTATACTGTACTTTACATACCCATAACTATTCTGTAACAACCAGTTTTTACTTAATCCCTTCAGCTTTTTTCACCCATCTGCTGACCCTCTTCTCATCTGACAACCATCAGAACATTCTCTGTGTCTGTGATTCTGTTTCTGTTCTGCTTGTTCATTTATTTTGGTTTTTTTTTTAGATTCAATTACTGATAGATATGTATTTATTGCCATTTTATTGTTTACATTTAATCTTTTTCTTCTTTTTAAATAAGATCTTTAACATTTCATATAATACTGGCTTGGCAGTGACGAACCATTTCAGCTTTTGCTTATCTGGGAAGTTCTTTATCCCTCCTTTGATTTTAAGTGATAGCTTTACTGGGTAGAGTAATTTTGGTAATACCCAGTAATTTTACTGGGTAGAGAAAGGTTATACATCCTTTCTTTTCATCAGTTGAATGTTTCTTGCCACTCCCTTCACTTCTAGCAATTTTTTGGTGGAGTCTTTAGAGTATTCTATATACAGTATCATGTTATCTACGAATAATGACAGCTTTACTTTGTCCTTAGCAATTTGGATGTATTTTATTTCTTCTTCTTGTCTGATTACTGTGGTTAGAACTTCCAGTACTATGTTTAATGAGAGTGGTGAAGCAAACATCCCTGTACTTCTCCTGTTAAGGGAAATGCTTTTAGTGCAACATGTGTTTTAAAAAAACATTTTGGGAAAACCAAATAAAAAACTATAAATAAATATTGGCATTTAAGAACAATTATGGGGTTAGAAATGGAATCATTTTAGTATTTACTAAATATTAAATACTAATAGTATTTGTAATACTAAAATACTAATAGTACTATAATACCAATAATATTTTAGTATTTGTTATTAGTATTTAATAATAACAAAGAATCTGATATAGAAAAAATCCTATCTTAACATGGAATATTTTGGTGGACACAGAGAAATGAGAGAAAGTAGATAATTAAAAAAAGGATAAATCTAGAGAAACAGAATAGATCTATTAGTTCTAATAGTGTTTCTTAGTTTGTTTAAAATGAATATATTGCTTGTGAGAAATTAATATCCCAATTTTAACATAGCTTTAAGAATTTTTATTTACACATTTGATTATTTGGTAATTTAATTTATATGTTTTTTTGTTTCATGGAATCATTTAGTTTTTCTCAATGCCTCTTTGATTGACTTCGTATGGTGTTGGTGTTATAAGTCTCTTTTAACTACATTTTGTAGCCAAGATTCTTGTGCTCACAGTGGACAAGTCAAAGAAAGGCATGTTGTATACCTACAGAATGCTACTGGAGAAGATTTATTTTTCTAAATGTGTATCCTATGTTTTGAAAAATTAAGTTTAAGGTAACAATAAAAAATCAGGTCATAGTTAATGAGTTTCTATACATGAGTCTACCAGAAATACAATATAATTCCTAAGTGCTTAATTTCCTTTATTCATTTGTGTGGCAACTCCTGTCAATATTTTAAGTAAATTCTACAAAATTACTATTTTCATTTCATGTAATTCTCCATTTTTCATGGAATACTCCTTGATAGCATAGCCCCTTTATCAATATTTAGGAAGAATGTAAAATCTGGTTTATTTTAAAACATTTAGTTGATAAAAAGCATTTTTATATATATCCAACATTTAGTTTGTGGATTGTGTTTGGACTCTAAATATTCAGCAGAATTCAAAACCTATTCATTTCACCCACATGGAAAACCTAGAGGTTTACTGCAGAGTTGAATTAGGACTTCTAAACTATCCTTGATTGGATATATCCTCAACTGAAACTATAAATATATTTTTATTTATATATAATACATATTATATGTATTATTTATATATAATTTATATACATTTATACATTTAAATATACATATTTAAATGTATAAATGTGTGTGTGTGTGTATCCTATATCTACTGATTGCCAATCTCTTCTGAGGGGCTTTGCATGTAAAGTATTTCTGATGTCAGGTTCTATGGATTTGTAGACCATGATTTCATTAGTTTGTTTCCCTACATTTAAAAAAAACCTGTCAATTAACTTTTATTGAGTCTGTTGAAAAGGATGGCTGGAAACTTATACCATTTCCCTGGAGGTACCCTTCCTTGCTCTCCCAGTATTGTTCAGAAAGTAAATATGAGTTGCATTGTGTTTTCTCTTTTTCCTTGTTAGTTCTCTAAAGCTCCTTCTGCTCTTTAGTCTCTCAGGCTGTCAATTCTTTATGATGATTTTTTCTATTATCATGTTGTATTTGTTTTACATGGAATCTATCTCTGGCATTAGAGGGAAACAGTGGGAATTCTGAATGTGTTTGCTGTAGGGAAAATCTTGAAATTAGTGGAAATGTGTCTAGAAAACATGTTTTGAGGATCAAGTGAATGTCAATTAAATGTTATTATAGAATGACTGATTTAAGAAAATTACTTTCAAATTGCCGATATTTATCAATAACACTTAGCAGTGAACAAGATTAATTTTTAACCCTTTGCATTTCAAAGATTTTTCTTAATCATTAAACTTTCTTCCTATTCCTTTGCATAAAGGATAGCACAAAGCATAATGATTCAGAATGGTAAATAATCTCAAATAGGGAAAGCACTCTTTCACCTGTGTAGTTTGATACCCGGGACACATTTGCACCAGGTGGGCACAGAATCAGTGCTCTTTGAAAAGACATGAGAAGAATAAAATCTCTGTACCATCTACATAGTATCTGAGACTTTGACAAGCTACAGTGGTAAATAACAATACAATGAAAAAAATTATAGCACTCAACTAGTAGAGTTTTTCCCTTTTGTATTTTATTGTGTTTTAAAGAATTTGTATTTATTTTTGGCATAGAATGTCATTTCAAAGAACATTTCTTTGTGAAAGTCTTGTGGATTCTTGCTAAGAGAGAAATTGCATGCTCACATTTTATTTTCTTTTAATAGCATCTTTTTGCTTGTCACCTGCAAATATCCTGTAACTTGCATACCTCATTGCTGCATGTGTTTCTTTTAGACTATGTCACAGAGAGAATGAATGGCACTTCACAATGCCATGGCAACCTTCCCTTTCTCTCTATCTGAAGTTTACCTTGTCTTCAAGGTCAATTCCAAATCTCATCACCTTCAGTTGCAAAGCATACAGTGACTTTTATTTTCTGAAGTAACATTTGTGCTTGTGCTCTTCTTCTAGTGTTAATTTCTTATCAAATTGTGACCCTTATATATTGTTTAATTTTGATCTTTTTAAAGTATATTTTATTGATTAGGCTATTGCAGTTATCCCATTTTTCTCCCTTTTATTCCCCTCTGCCCTGCAACCCCTCACCAACCAGCATTCCCCCACACCTTTGTTCATGTCAATAGGTCATATATATAAGTTCTTTGGCTTCTCCATTTCCTGTACTATTCTTAACCTCCCCCTGTCTATTTTGTACCTACTATTTATGCTTCTTATTCCCTGTACCTTTTTCCCCATTCTCCCCACTCACCCTCCCTGTTGATAACCCTCCATGGAATCTCCATTTCTGTGATTCTGTTCCTGTTATAGTTGTTTTTGTCTTTGTTTTTTTTTTTTTAGGTTTAGTTGTTGATAGCTGTGACTTCATTGTCATTTTACTGTTCATATTTTTGATCTTCTTTTTTTTAGAGAACTTCCTTTAACATTTTATATAATAAAGGTTTGGTGATGATGAACTCCTTTAAATTGACTTTATCTGTGAAGCACTTTATGTGCCCTTCCATTCTAAATAATAGCTTTTGCTAGATAGAGTAATCTAGGTTGCAGGTTCTTGCCTTTCATGAATTTTAACACTTCTTTTCAGCTCCTTCTTGCCCACAAGGTTTCTTTTGAGAAATCAGCTGATAGTTATATGGGAACTCCTTCTTAGGTAACTCTTTCCTTTTCCCTTGCTGCTTTTAAGATTCTCTCCTTATCTTTAATCTTGGGTAATATAATCATGATATGCCTTGGTGTGTGCTTCCTTGGTCTAAATTCTTTGGGAATCTCTGAGCTTCCTGGACTTCCTGGAAGTCATTTTTTTTTTTTTTTGCCAGATTAGAGAAGATTTCTTTCATTATTTTTTCAAATAAGTTTTTAATTCTTTCTCTTCCTCTTCTCCTTTTGGCACCCCTATGATTCAGAAATTGGAACATTTAAAGTTGTCCTGGTGGTTCCTAAGCCTCTCCTCATTTTTTTTGAATTCTTGTTTCTTCATTCTGTTCTGCTTGAATGTTTATTCTTTCCTTCCATCTGCCTCCATGCCCCCACCACCCCCTCACCCCAGCCAAACCCACCTCCCTCCCTTGTGCCACCCTCCCCCTTGATTTTGTCCATTGTGTCCTTTACAGTAGTTCTTGAAAACCCTTTTCCCCATTGTCCCCTCCCCCTTCCTCTGGTCATTGTTAGATTGTTCTTAATTTTAATGACTCTGGCTATATTTTGTTTGCTTTTTTCTTTTGTTGATTAGGTTCCAGTTAAAGGTGAGACCATATGGTAATTTCCCTCACTGCCTGGCTTATTTCACTTAGCATAATGTTCTCCAGTTCTATTCATGCTGTCTCAAAGGGTAGGAGCTCCTTCTTTCTCTCTGCTGTGTAGTATTTCATTGTGTAAATTTACCATAGTTTTTTGATCCACTTATTTACTGATGGGCACTTAGGTTACTTCCAAAACTTGGCTACTGTAAATTGTGTTGCTATGAACATTGGGATGCATAGGTTCTTTTGGATTGGTGTTTCAGGGCTCTTAGGATATAATCCCAACAGTGAAATTACTGGGTCAAAAAGCAGTTCCATTTTTAATTTTCTGAGGAAATTCCATCCTGTTTTCCACAGTGGCTGCACCAGTCTGCATTCCCACCAACAGTGTACTAGGGTTCCCTTTTCTCCACATTCTCTCCAACACTTGTTTGTTGATGTGTTTATGATGGCCATTCTGACTGGTGTGAGGTGGTATCTCATTGTGGTTTTAATTTGCATCTCTCTGATGGCTAGTGATGCTAAGCATCTTTTTATATGTCTCTGGGCCTTCTGTACAACCTCCTTGGAGAAGTGTCTGTTCAAGTCTTTTGCCCATTTTTTAATTGGGCTACCTGTCTTTTTGGAGTGGAGTCATGTAAGTTCTTTATATATTTTGGAGATCAAACCCTTGTCTAAGGTATCATTTGCAAATATGTTTTCCCATATAGTTGGTCTTCTTTTCATCTTGCTGATGTTTTCTTTAGCCATGCAAAAGCTTTTTAATTTAATATGGTCTCATTTGTTTATTCTTTCCTTTATGTCCCTTGCTTTAGGGGACATAGTGAAGATGTTGCTGTGTGGAATGTGTGAGGTATTTCCTACAGATATTTTCCTCTAGGACCTTTATGGTATCAAAACTTATAGTTAAGTCTTTTATCCCCCTTGAATTTATTTTTTATGTGTGGTGTAAGTTAGCAACCAAATTTCATTTTTTTGCATGTAGCTGTCCAGGTCTCCCCAAACCATTTGTTCAAGAGGCTATTTTTGCTCCATTTTATGCTTCTTTCCCCTTTGTCAAATATTAATTGACTGTAGAAACTTGGGTTTATTTCTGGGCTCTCTGTTCTGCTCTATTGGTCTGTGTGTCTGTTTTTGTGCTGGTACCAGACTGTTTTGATTACCATGGCCTTGAAATACAGTTTGATGTCAGGTATTGTGATCCTTCCTACTTTGCTCTTCTTTCTCAAAATTGCTGCTGCTATTCAGGGTCATTTATGGTTCCATATAAATTTCTGAAATGTTTGTTCTATATCTGTGAAATATGCCATTGTTACTTTAATAGGGATTGCATTGAATCTATAAATTGCATTGGGTAGTATGGATATTTTGATGATGTTAATTCTTCCAATCCATAAACATGGTACATGCTTCCATTTGTTTGTTTTACTTAATTTCTTTCTTCAGTGTTGTGTAGTTTTCTGAGTATAGGCCTTTTACCTCCTTGGTTAGGTTTACTCCTAGGTACTTTATTTTTCTTGTTTTATCAAATGGGATTTTTTCCCTGATTTCTGTTTCTGATGTTTTATTGTTGGTGTACAAAAATGCCTTTGATTTCTGAATATTGAGTTTGTATCCCACTGTTTTACCAAAATCAATTATTAGGTCGAGTAGTTTTTTTTGGAGTCTATTGGGTTTCCTATGTACACTATCATGTCATCTGCAAACAGTGACAGTTTTGCTTCCTCCTTTCCAATTTGGATTCCTTTTATTTATTTTTCTTGTCTGATTGCTGTGGCTAGGACTTCCAATACTATGTTGAATAGGAGTGGTGAAAGTGGCATCCTTGCCTCATTCCTGATGTTTGTGGGAAAGCTCTAAATTTTTGCCCACCGAGTATGATATTGGCTGTAGGTCTCTCATATATGGCCTTTATTATGTTGAGGAATGCTCCCTCTATTCCCACCTTGCTAAGGTTTTTATCATTAATGGGTGCTGTACCTTATCAAATGCTTTTTCTGCATCTATTGATATGATCATGTGATTTTCATCTTTCCACTGTTTATGTGATGTATTATGTTTATTGATTTGCAAATATTGTACCATCCTTGCATCCCTAGGATGAAACCCACTTGGTCATGGTGTATGATCTTTTTAATGTATTGCTGGATGCAGTTTGCCAGTATTTTGTTGATTTTAGTGTCTATGCTCATCAGCAATATTGGCCTGAGGTTTTCTTTCTTTGTTGTGTCTATCTGGTTTTGGGATTATGATGATGCTGGCTTCATAAAAAGAGTTTGGGAGTCTTCCAACTTCTTGAATTTTTTTGAATAATCTGTGAAGGATGGAGGTTAGCTCCTCCTTAAGTGCTCTGTAAAATTCTCCTGTGAAACAATTTGGTCCAGGACTTTTGTGTGTCAGCATTTTTTGATTACTGTTTCAATTTTATCAGCTGTTATTGGTCTGTTCAGACTTTCTGCTTCTTCTTCATTGAGTTTTGGAAGATTATATGTTTTGGAAGATTATATTTTTTCTAGAAATTTGTCCATTTCACCTAGGTTTTCGAATTTCTTGGCATACAGTTCTTCATAGTAATTTCTTAGAATCCTTTGTATTTTTGTGGTGTCAGTTGTAATGTCTCCTCTTTCATTTCTGATTATGTTTATTTGGGTCCTCTCTTTTTCTTGATGAGCCTACTCAAAGGCTTGTTGATGTTTATCTTTTCAAAGAACCAGCTCCTGGATTCATTGATCCTTAGAATTGTGTTTTAGTCTCTATATCATTTAATTTTGGTCTGATCTTGGTTATTTCCTTCTTTCTACTTGCTCTGGGCTTTCTTTGCTGTTGTTCCTTGAGTTCTTGTAGGTGTAGGGTTAGGTTCTTTGTTTGAAATGTTTCTATCTTTTTTAGGTAGGCCTGTATCGCTAAGAACTTCCCTCTCAGGACTCCCTTCACTGTATCTCATAAGTTTTGGATTGTTGAGAGTTTATTTGTTTCCAGAAACTTTTTGATTTCTTCCCTAATCTCATTCTTGATCCATTTATTGTTTAATAGCATGCTACTCAAGCTGTAGAATTTTGAGTGTTTTGGGTTTTTCCCCTTGGGGTTGATTTCTAGTTTCAGTCCCTTGTGGTCAGAGAAAATGCTTGATATGATTTCAATTTTCTTGAATTTGTTGAGGCTTGTTTTGTGTCCTATCATGTGGTCTATCTTTGAAAATGTTCCATGTGCATTTGAAAAGAATGTGTATTTCACTTCCTTGGGATGAAAGGCTGTATATGTATCGGTCAAGTCCATTTTATCTAGGGTATTCAATGCCACAATATCTTTGTTGATATTTTGTTTGGAAGATGTGTCCATTTTTGAAGTGTGGTGTTAAAACCTCCTACTATATTTGTGTTTCTGTCAATGTCTTTCTTGAATTCCTCCAAGATTTTCCTTATGTATTTGGGTGTTCCTATGTTGGGTGCATGTATATTAATAATGTTTATGTCTTCTTGATGGATTCTTCCCTTATGTATTATGAAGTTACATTCTGGGTCTCTTTTTATGGCTCTTTTTTTGAAGTCTGTTTTGTGTGATATGAGTATTTCTGCCCCAGTTTTTTTTTTTTTTTCCTGTTCATTTGCTTGGAATATTTGTTTCAAGCCCTTCACTGTAAATCTGTGAAGGTCTTTTGTTCTGAGGCAAGTCTGTTGTCAGCAGCATATGTGTGGGTCATGATTTCTTATCCATTCAGCTATTCTATGTCTTTTGGTTAAGGCATTTAATCCATTTATGTTTAAGGTTATTATTGATAGGCACTTATTCATTGCTACTTTTTGTATGTGTATTCCTCTGTTTCTCACTGTTTTTCTTCCTGTTGTTAAAGTAGACCCTTTATCTTAAAGGCTCCTTTTGTCTGGAAATGTCCTTATTTTCCCTTCCATTTTAATTGAGAGCCTTGCTGAATAAAGTAGTCTTGGTTGCTGGCCTCTGGTTTTCATTACTTGGAATATTTCTTGCCATTCCCTTCTGGCTTGGAGTGTTTCCATTGAGAAGTCAGCTGCTAATGTTATTGGGGATCTCTTGTATGTTACTTCCTGTTTCTCCCTTTCTGCTTTTAAGATTCTCTGTTTGCCTTGGAATTTTTCCACTTTAGTTATGATGTGTCTTGAAGTGGGTCTCTGCGTTCCTCTTGATTGAGACTCTCTGTGTTTCTTGGATTTGTGTGACTTTTTCTCTCATCAAATTAGGGAAGTTTTCCATGATTACTTTTCAAACAGGTTCTCTATCCCTTGCTCTTCTTCTCCTTCTGGTATCCCTATTATATGGATATTATTATGTTTTATGTTGTCCTGAAGTTCTCTTAAGCCCTCTTGTTTTTTTTTTTTTTTCTTTTCTTGCTCTTTCTGGGTGTTTTTTTCTACCTTGTTCTGTAGCTTGCTGATCTGACTCTCTGCTTCATCCATCCTGCTTTTGATTCCTTCTACTGTGTTCTTCAGCTCAGAAATTGTATTCTTCCTTTCCTCTTGGCCCTTGTTGATAGTTTCTGTTTCTTTTTTTATGTTAGTATAGTTTGCAGTGAGTTTGTTGTAGTTTCCCTGTCGTTTTTGGTAATTCTCTGTGAGCTCATTGTGCTTTCTTATAACCATTGTATTTTACTCAATATCTGATAATTGACTTGCCTCTATTTCATTTAGCATTCTTTCAGAGGCTTCCTCCTTTCCTTTCATTTGGGGATTATTTCTTGGTCTTCCCGCTGTTTGTGACACTCTTCCTGTTAGCCTCTGCTCCTTAAATTGGTCTCTTCTGACTCCAAGGGTTTATTGTGTGTACTTCTGTGGTAGAACACTTGTGATATTCAGTGGTACAATCTCCTTGATCTCCTGAGCTTACTGGTCTTGGACTGTCATTTTTGTTGGCTCTCTGTATGTTTTTGGGTTTTGATTGCTGTTGGGTCTTTCTTTGGTGGGTCCTTCCCCCCAGCTGGTTAACTAATGGTCACTCCATCTACCACATCTTGTATTCTGTTGTGCTGGTATGGAAAGGTTGTGTTGAAATTGGTTCTTCTGTCTGTATGTGGTTTTGAGGCTTTTCTCTTTCTCTTGTTCAGTTGTTTTTTGTGGATAATTTCTCCACTATTTAGTTCTGTTTCCAGATAGGTCCTGGATTGAGGTTAGTGTGGCTTCCACTCCCTCCTTGACCTTCTTCTGTTATCTGTTGGTGGTTCCTTTGTTGGTGGGTTTTGTCTTCCAGCAGGTGTACTGGTGTTCACAGATCCCATTGCCTGATTTTTCAATATCCTTTACACTTTTTGGCCTCCAATCTTCATATATACTGGGATACCATTGGCTGTTCACTCTGTTCCTCAGAAGATTGGCTAGGTGTTTCACCCATGCACAGGGAGAACTCCCTGCCATCTTTCCTCCTGTCAGTTTGTTCTTAATTTCAATTTCTGTGCTTATATTTTGCTTGTTTATTTGTTTTGTTGATTAGGTTCCACTTAAAGGTGAGACCATATGGCATTTGTCTCTTACCACCTGGCTTATTTCACTTAGCATAATGTTCTCCAGTTCTATCCATGCTGTTGTGAAGGAGAGGAGCTCCTTCTTTCTTTCTGTTGCATAGTATTCCATCATGTAAATGTAGCATAGTTTTTTGATCCATTCATTTACTGATGGGCACTTAGATTGCTTCCAGCACTTGTCTATTGTAAATTGTGCTGCTAAACACATTTCACTTTTCATAGCCTTAACTTTTTTCCTCTTATTTTGTGACCATACTCAACCAGTTCTGTGAGCATCCTGATTACCAATGTTTTGAACTGTGCATCTGATACATTGACTATGTTTTCATCATTTAGTTGTATTTTTTTCTGGAGTTTTGATCTGTTTTTTCATTTGAGCCATATATATTTTTTTTTGTTTCAAAGTGCCTGTTACATGGTAAGGGGTGGAGCCTTAGGTATTCACCAGGGTGGGGCAACCCATATTGCTGCATTGTAGTGTTGTATGTGGGGGAAGGTCTGAGAGGAAAAAATGTCTTCTGTTCAGCTCTCTGCCAGCTTTCAGTCTCAAGGAAATTGGGCCCTTCTGGGGCTGATTCCTAGGTGGTAGTTTTGTGTATGTTCTAGGACCCTGTGGGTCTCTCCAACAAACCCTCTTATGAGGCTAGGGGTTTCTTCTGCTGCCTCAACCACTTACAGGTTTTTTCAGTCAGAGGTTTTGAGGCTTTATTTCCTCACACTAAAGCCCTGTGTTGCATGGCCTGCCTTGCAACCCAGTTGTTCTTCCTGGTTTATCTGCATGCAAATGTGGGACTGCCCCTTCTGCCTTGCCAGCCTGGTCCTCCAATTGCTGCATTGCTGTGAGTCCTCTCTGCCCTGCTGCCCATCTCTGCCTCTCCTGCTGGTCTAGATGAATGTTTCTTCTTTAATTCCTTGGTGTTGGAATTCCATACAGTTCAATTTTCTGGCAGTTTGGATTGCTTTTTGTATTTAAATTTGCTGTTGTCCTTCCTTTGGTTGTGTGAGGAGCACAGTGTATCTACCTACACCTCCATCTTGGCCAGAAGTTGCCTAAATATAATATTCTTAACTTGATTAAAATATATCTGCTTCAACCCCAAAGCTAAGATCAGTGTTGATGGGGAAAGCAAGAGTATTTATCGGTACACAGTTGGGACAAATTGAAGATTTCCACTATTAGGCACTACCGTTTAACTTTGTACATAGATACCAGCCAATTCAGTTAGATACAAGACATAAATTAGAAGGATAAAATTTGAAAAGGATAAGATGCAATTCTCACTAATAACAGCTGCTATTAGAGTACACATAGAGAATATAAAACAAATCAACAGAAAAAGTACAAACAATAATAAAAATCAGTAAAATGGGTGAATATGAATTGCTATATATTTATCAATAACTTTATCATTTGAAAATTATAACAATTTAGCCTATTTAATGGAGGAAAGATTATTGCATGTGTTTATAGCTGTCACCAGCTCTATGACCTAAGAAAAGTTATATCCTCAGCTCTAAAATGCAGAAAAGATAGTATCTAGTGCAAATATCTAAATTTAGTAACCACTTAATAAACTCTGGTGCTCTACCCTGCCCTTCCTCTAAGGATAAAATATATTGCAATGTCTCTCTGATTTGCTCTGAACATGGTGGTAGAGGAAATACAAACTGATAGAGCAAATTACCTTAGGATGCCCATTTCTTCTCTAGAGTCAATTACCACCACATACCATCTCCTGGGATAGGAGATGAGCACCATATTTTTGCCAATTTTAATCCATTATTGGTGCAAGCTGGGGATTTTTTTTGTAATTAGGCATGTGACTACCTGTGAACTAGGTAGGAAAGAAAAATCTCTGATTAAGTATGCATTACTTTCTCAGAAGAGGGCATGGCTGCAGAATACCATGTGCTTATGGGAACAAACTGCATCAGAGTATGAGTCACAGGTTTCTCCTCTTATCAATTTTGTTCATCACAATTTTAGCTAGAATTCTTATGTTATTAGGGCCAAAGATCACAAATACTATGGCATGAATGCATACATAGTACTTATGGTCTATGAATAACCAATGTATGCTTTTATAAAAAACACAGTCAAGATTTATTATGCATAAAAGCAAATGTTTCAAAGGCAAAATCTGGGATAATACTTATAATACTTGTGCTCTCTCTCTCTTTCATCACTTTAAAATTATACTTTAAAGACAGTATTTTTTTGATTTAACTTTGTATTAAAGTCATAAAGTCAATAGAACAATATTACTATTAAACCTAGTATAATATTTTCTAAAAAACAAAATACACCAGAACCTTAACCTTTAAATAAATATTATTCTTCAAATTAGTTATATTAGAATGCTAATTACTTATTCCATTGATACTGTTATTGTTTTAGTCATTTTCTGAGCTTTTCTAATTACCATTATAGCCTGAGGCATTTTCTTTAGAATATCTTCAATATTGACAAATCTTTGTACTCTCACACAGAATGGATTGATTATGTATGTGGAAATAGCTAGAAATAATTTAGAGACAACTCAGGGGAAAAATATATGTTCAGGTTGAAATATATTGCTTGGCATTAAAATGAGAAAAAAGTTAAGTTTGTAAAGTAGTAAAACTGGCTTATCAGTATATGACTTATTGTTTTCAAAGCATTTGTATATACAAAAGAAAAAAATCCAAAATGCTTTAAGTGATTGTATTGTTGTCAGAATGTTTCCCTTCTCATGGTAGGTTCATGACAAATCATGACAAAGCCTTATCTTTCTTTGAGAACTGAATCAGCTTAAAGCCAGCAGAAAGAGATTTACCCAGATTTCTCATGTGGAGAACAGAGAGTTTCTTGATATACTACGTGCCCTGTGGTATAATAGACTGAAGTCTTGCAGATGTGAGTTTCAGTCCTGACATAGTTTATGTGTAATGTTCAAAGCAATCTCGGGCAGCTTTGGTGTTAGCATCTGCAGAATGGGATTGTAAAATATGACAAGTTGTTAGGATAAGTGAGACAGTATGCAAAGTGCTAAAATTCAGTGCGTGATATACAGATACTAATGTACCTGTATATTGGATACAGGTGAAGTTTTAGTTCCTGGCTGTCTTAAATTGACTTTGGAATAAGATAGGTTGTAATAAAATCATAATGATGAAATCTTCCAGTTCTTTTTTTATCTATCATGGCATCTAGTATAATAGACTATAGAAGTTTAGGTCTATACACTGGTTCTTCATAAATAGACAACCATTTGTGAATATTTTTTGTGCCATGGGCAATTTTCTTGAGATTCTAGCAACAACAGAGTGTTTGAGGGGTCCCTATTAGAGCTTACATTCCTTGTCTTATAATTAATTTAAAAAAAATCCTTTTACAGTATAATTTTATTTCACTTGACTCAGGGTGGTGAATACATAGTACAATATACAGATGATGTATGATAGAATTGTATACCTGATCCTATATAATTTTATTAACTAATGTCACCTCAATAAATTCAATAAAAGGTAGAGGATAACACTAAAAAATTATTTTTAATGTAACTACAGTGACTTTTCCCCTTTATTGGTGTACACACCTATGAGTTTCAACACATACATACTTATAATAGTTAAGATTTAGAAGCAGCTTAGTGTCCATCAGTAGATGAGTACATAAAAAAGCTGTGATACATTTACATAATGGAATACTACTTCAACATAAAAAAGACAGAAATCTTACTTTTTGTGACAGCAGGGATAGACCTGAAGAGTATTATAATTCACTTTGTAACAATTAGAGTTCAACAAAGATTTCAACAGGAGTATTGGTTGTCTGATTTTAGATAATCATCTCAGGAAACTGTTACTAAAGGGGTTAAGATAAATATGTATATTATAAGGTATTGTAGAAATAGTTATAAAACTTGACCCTTTAGCGATAGAAGGAACATCATTTTTGTTTTGGGTTTTGCTTTGTCTTGAATGCGATTTTGTGAATACAAATCAGTTAGTGCCACTTTTTGGGCTTTGTTTTTCTTGCTTTCCTTTGAACCTCTAAAAACTTGAATATGGTTTGATATTTGGGAAGCACCAGTGTTGTCCTTTAGGTATGTGTTTCAGGAAGTTAATTTTATACTTACACATCTCAATTTTATACTTAAACATCTCATTTTCCCCCTTTAAAAAAAGTATAGTTTTGCATTGAATTGGTCTTTTGGTTACATCCAGATCAAATGACACTGACTCCATTTGGAAGGTCTTGGTTTCTGCTGGTGAATTTATTGGAAGTTTTAAGCAGTTGGATTGTTCACAAGGCTTGAATATGAGATTCTAGTTTCCAGTGGTGGAATTGATTTTCTTCCTTTGCAATCTGGAGCTGCCTGTAGTGCATGCTGGTAAACTACAGAAGAAAAAATAATGCTCCATTATCATAAGGCAGGAATAGCTGGATAAAAATTCACTAACAAAAAGTTATACAAAAGCTATGGTATCCATTTTTTGCATAGCTTAACTCTCTGATTCTAAGACAGAAAAGATAATGCAGACAAATGTACTTGAACAACAATAAAATAAAAAAAGAAAAAAATCAGAATTAAATCATTAGATTAGTCAAAGATTATTCACTGAGGTACTACATTTCTCCAGATATTGCTCTCTTCTCTTTATCATTTATTATGCATTATTTCACAGAATATAACTTAACATATGTTTTTAGGAAAAACAAATGCTATTTAAAGACATATTTCATGTGGGTCAAGAGATGTATGAAAAATGCTCAGGATCACTAGCCATCAGAGAGATGGAAATTAAAACCACAATGAGATACCCCCTTCACACCAGTCAAAATGACCATTATAAACAAATTAATGAACAAATGCAGGCAAGGTTGTGAAGAAAAGGGAACCTTAGTTCACTAGGGAGGGAATGCCAACTGGTGAAGCCACTGTGGAAAACAGTATGGAATTTCCTCAGGAAACTAAAAATGAGACTGCCTTTTGACCTGGCAATTCCACTGCTGGGATTATATTCCAGGAGCCCTAAAACACCACTTCAAAAGAACCTATGCATCCCAGTGCTCATAGCAGCATTATTTACAATAGCCAAGTGCTGGAAGCAACCTAAGTACCCATCAGTAAATGAGTAGATCAAAAAAATGGTACATTTACATGACAGAATACTATGCAGCAGAAAGAAAGAAGGAGTTCCTACCCTTTGCAACAGCATGGATAGACCTGGAGAACACTATGCTAAGAGAAATAAGCCAGTGAAAGACAAACACCATATGATCTCACCTTTAAGTGGAATATAATGAACAAAATAAATAAGTGAGCAAAATAGAATTAGAGACATTGAAATTAAGAACAAACTGACAATGACCAGAGGGGAGGAGGGAGAGGGGTAACAGGGGAAAGAAGGGGAAGGGTCAAGTGAAGGAACATGTATAAAGAAAGGACCCATGGAGAAAGACAGTGGGGGGAGGATTGAAAGTGGAAGGTGGGGGGTGGGTAGGGCAAGAGAGAAAAGGAGGGAAAAGTGGAAACAACTGTAAGTGAATAACAATAATAAAGAATATATGCACCCCTATATTCATTGCAGCACTATTTACAATAGCCAAGATCCGGAAACAGCTCAAGTGCCCATCAGTAGATGAATGTATAAATAAACTGTGGTACATTTACACAATGGAATACTGTGTGGTCATAAAAAAGGAAGAAATCTTACCTTTTCTGATAACATGGATGGATGTGCATATTATTGTGTTAAGTGAAATAAGCAATTCAGAGAAAGACAAATACTGTATGATCTCACTTATATGTGGAAATTAATGAACAAAGGAAACTGATGAACAAAATAGAAACAGTGGCATGGATACATGGAATAGACTGACAGCTGTCAGAGGGAAGGGGGTTTGGGGGGCTGGATGAAAGAAGGAGAAGTTATTAAACAAGAAATGTATGCTTATATAACACATAGACACAGACAACAATGTGGTGTTGACCAGAGGGAAAGGAGGATTAAGGGTAAGTGGAGATGTGCAAAAAGAGAGTAAGTAGGGACAGAAAAAGGCTTTGCTTGGAGTGATGAGCATATGATGCACTGTGCAGATGATGTTTGGTCGAGTTGTACACTTGAAATGTAAAGTTTTGTGAACAAGTGTCACACAAATAAATACAATAAAATGACATAAATCAGCAAAATCTAAATCAAAATTTTATGTTATTTCATCTATCCATACCTGAAGTTAGCCATAAAGGGCCAGTATGCCCTTAAACCTCTAATGGTGCTCTCTTGAGGGCAGCTACCCAAGTTCTACATTGAGGGTTTGCAATACCAAGTGTGCTTTAGTACAGTTTCTCAAACTGGAGCCTATGGACCATCTGTCACAAAATCCGCAGGATGTTAATGAAAAGGGTTGCTTAAGTCCTCTTTCAGACCTACTGAGATAGAACATCTAGACAGCATATTTTTAATTAATTTTAATTCTGGGAATAGCATTCATTGGATTAGGAGAAGCAGTTCTTATCAGCAAGGTAATGAAATTGAACATAACATCTTTATACAGCTGAGGACTTTTGCTGATTAATGTGTTACTTTATTCAGTAATTATATATTGAGTGTCCACTATGAACTACACATTAGGAATGAAAAGATAAATATGAATGTGATCCTACTACTTAAGAATGAACAGCTTATTTGAGAGAGGACAGATGAATAAACATATAATTATAATACAATGTGATAATGTTGAACCAGGAGGTCTATGGTGATTATGCAGGATGAAAGAGGGAGTGACTTATTGCTTGGCTGGGCTGGGAAAGGCTTTATCACTGGAAGATCAAGGAAGGTTTTATTCACCAGAGGCATGGAAAAGTTGTACTGAGTAGAGGATTAAAGTGTAGAAGAGCTTCAGATGTACCAGGTAAATTTTAGTTCATTGAAATAGTACAAAACTAGTTCTAGAGCACTGGTGGCAAACACAAGGCCCGAGGGCCAAATCCGGCTTTCTCCCTTTTTTATCCCGCCTGGCACCTTGTTTCTACCCAGCAGCTGCACTGAGCTCCATGCTGCTAGTTAAGGAGCAGTTACATTTACACAGTCCTAAAATTACATTCAGCCTTTTGAAGGCAACTGGGAGGCTGATGTGGCCCCTGGTGAAAATGAGTCTGACACCTCTGTTCTACAGGAAGAGGAAGGAATCAGTTAGAAAGGGACTAGTCAAAGAACAGGTTTGGATGACCCATGGACTTGGACAATGGTGTGGGGATTGACTGTGCAAACGGGGGTGCAGGGAGACCAAAGGGGGGAAATTGGGACAATTGTAGTAGAACAACAATAAAATATTTAAGAAAAAAGAAAGGGTTACAATTTGGGGAAAGATTTTCAGGCTACTCTAAAATTTTGAGCAAAGTTGTCCCATGATGAAAATATTTAGAAATTATTCTAGGTATCATGGATAATCATGCTAAATTTGAAATAAGAAACTTAGAAATAAATCAAGAAGCAGTTTTATATCAGGCATATAGAAATGAGGGTGCAATCTAAGTGAGGAGTTGTACAAATGGAACAAGAAGTTAAACAGGAGTGGCATTTTATAGCAAGAAATACTAGAATTTGATGGATCTATTCTGACCTAAAACTCATCCATGAAATTATCTACTTTTATATATTCATAGCTCAGGACTATATCATTATTTTTAAAAGTTCAATTTTGTACCTTTTTGTGCATTTTGTCTGTGATGAACACATAATTCTTTCTTGATGTAGTGATTTATCTAAATGCTATATTTTTATTAATACTTCCCAGCTATGTGTCATGTATGGAAATATCCTACCATTAAGTTGATAATACCATAACAAATTTAGGAAAAATGTATTTTACTGGTAATTATTTTGTGTTCTGCAGCTTCATTAAGTTCCTCATCCAGACTTTAGGAAGATACATGTGCTACATTAATGGTCTATTGCCTAGTAACAAGAGGTTTTAAATGAAAGATGAAATTACTAAGGAGCAATCCATATGAATGATGGAGAAAGTGAAATAATGAAGTGCAGAGCCTCTTTGACACCATGTATCAATTGAGGATGTGCAAATTAATTTAAGTATTAAATGTTTGGAACTCAAATCTTTCATGGAGAATTTCTTTTCCAGTAGCACCAATAGAATAGAAGTAACCTAGTTTCTTAAAGAGGCTCAAAAAGAACCCCCCAAAACAAAAACAAAACCAAAAAACAAAAAAGGAGGCACTACATTAGAATCATGTTTTTGATGTAGAGTGAACGGCATCAATATGAAATTCCTTATTGGCTCTAGAATAGGAGCCAGCAACCTGTGGCTTGCAGGCCAAAGGCTGCCCACTATCTGTTTTTGTAGATAACATTTTATTGGAACACAGTCACCTTCATTCATTTATCTATGGCTCACATTTTGCTATAACATGAAGTTTGAACAGTTGCAACAGAAACTTTATGGCCCACAAAGCCTAAGATATTTATCAACTGGCTTTTAATTGGCCCCTACTTGAGTAACAAGAAGTTTGCTGATTCCTGCTCTAAAAATAATTATATTAGAGGAGCAAGACAAGGTTTCTGTTCTAGTACCTGTGAAGACCCACTTTTGCTCCTCCCTATACCTATATAGGAAGATACAAATTGTATCCTTCCCTAGAGTCCTTCCTACCTATTGGCATTAAGGTTGGGCATTAAACTTGGATTAAACTTCTCATTGAATTAGCCTCCTGACCTCAACTTCCTTCCTACCACTCTTGCCTTGTAGTCTCAGCCACACTGGCCCTTGCTCTGTTCCTCAAGAATGCCATGTTTGCATTCACTTCAGGACTTCTCAACAACTTGGAACACTTCTATTATGTCTTTATATGGATGGTTCCTGATTTTTAGAGGGGGCTTTTCTAACCACCCTATGGTTTTCATACCCCATTACTCTTGAACTCATTACTCTCTTTTATTTTTCCATTGCATGAATCACCACATAGAAATATTTAGTCTGCTATTAAAAATTTATTGTCAATTTCCATTCTAGCCTGTCAACTTTAATATCAGAGTAGTATTTGGCACATAAAAGGTCTCAGAATTTGTTGACAGTGGCTGCTGAAATGATCTGCTATGAGGAAAAGCTGATACTATAATCCAGAGATAGCAATAGAGCCTAGATCTAGGTTCAGAAATTTATTTATCCTTATGCAAATTAATGTTTGAAAAGGTTTATTTTTTAAAATTTTAATTGTTGTTCTTGTACAGTTTTCTGTCTTCTACTCCCATCCCAGCCACTGCCCCAGCACTCCCCACCTTCCTCCCATTTCTACCCACCCTTAGTTTTTGTCCATGTGTCTTTTATACTTGTTGCTCTAAACCCTTCCCCTTTTCCCCTGGAATTCCCTCCCCTCTCCCCTCTGGTGACTGTCAGCCTGCTCTCAATTTCAGTGTCCTTGGTTATATTTTGCTTGTTTGTTTGTTCTGTTGATTAGGTTCCTGGTAAGGTGAGATCATATGGTATTTGTCTTTCACCTCCTGGCTTATTTCGCTTAGCATAATGCTCTCCAGTTCCATCCATGCTGTCGCGAAGGATAGGAGTTCCTTCTTTCTCTCTGCTGCATAGAATTCCATTGTGTAAATGTACCATAGTTTCTTGATCCATTCATTTACTGATGGGCACCTAGGTTGCTTCCAACACTTGGCTATTGTAAATTGTGCTGCTATGAACATTGGGGTGCATAGGTTCTTTTGGATTGGTGTTTCAGGGTTCCTGGAACATAATCCTAGCAGTGGAATTGCTGGGTCAAAAGGTAGATCCATTTGTAGTTTTCGTAGAAATTTCCATACTGCTTTCTATAGTGGTTGTACCAGTCTGCAATCCCACCAACAGTGCACTAGGGTCCCCTTTTCTCCACAACCTCTCCAACACTTGTTTGTTGCTTTGTTTATGATGGCCATTCTGACTGGTGTGAATTGGTATCTCATTGTGGTTTTAATTTGCATCTCTCTGATAGCTAGCAATATTGAGCATCTTTTCATGTGTCTCTGGATCCTCTGTATGTCCTCCTTGGAGAAGTGTCTGTTCAAGTCTTTGCCCATTTTTTAATTGGGTTGCTTGTCTTCTCAGAGTGGAGTTGGGTAAGTTCTTTATATATTTTGGAGATGAAAGCCTTGTCTGAGGTATCATTGGCAAATGTTTTCCCATACAGTTGGTTCTCTTTTTATTTTAATACTGTTTTCTTCAGCCATGCAGAAGCTTTTTATTTTGATGAGATACCATTTGTTTATTCTTTCTTTGATGTCCCTTGTTTAGGGGACATATCAGTAAAAATGTTGCTGAGTAAAATATCTAAGATTTTCCTGCCTATGTTCCCCTCTAGGACTTTAATGGTGTCGCAGCTTATATTTAAATCTTTTATCTACCTTGAATTTATTTTTGTTTATGGTGTAAGTTGGTGTTTGAGTTTCATTTTTTTGCATGTAGCTGTCCAGTTCTCCCAACACCACTTGTTGAAGAGGCTACCTTTACTCCATTTTATGTTGCTGCTTCCTTTGTCAAATATTAATTGACCATAGAAACTTGGGTTTATTTCTAGGGTCTCTGTTCTATTCCACTGGTCCATGTGCCTGTTTTTGTGCCAGTACCAAGCTGTTTTGATTACAGTGGGCTTGTAATACAGTTTGGTGTCAGGTATTGTGATCCCTCCTACTTTGCTCTTCTTTCTCAAAATTGCTGTAGCTATTTGAGGTCATTTATGGTTCCATATAAATTTCTGAAGCGTTTGTTCTATGTCTGTGAAATATGCCATTGGTACTTTGATAGGTATTGCATTGGATCTGTAAATTCCTTTGGGTAGTATGGACATTTTGGTGATGTTAATTCTTCCGATCCATGAACACAGTATATGTTTCCATTTGTTTGTGTCTTCCTTGATTTCTTTCTTCAGTGTTGTGTAGTTTTCTGCATACAGGTCTTTTATCTCGGTTAGGTTTATTCCTAGGTATTTTATTTTTCTTTTTGTTATATCGAATGGGATTTTTTTCTTGATGTCTGCTGCTGCTGTTTCATTGTTGGTATATAAAAATGCTTTTGATTTCTGGATATTGACTTTGTATCCTGCTGTTTGGCCAAATTCATTTATTAGGTCAAGCAGTTTTTTGGCTGAGTCTATAGGATTTTCTATGTACACTATCATGTCATCTGCAAACAATGATAGTTTTGTTTCCTCCTTTCCAATTTTGATGCCTTTCATTTCCTTTTCTTGTCTAATCGCTGTGGCTAAAACTTCTAGTACTATATTGAATAGAAGTGGTGAAAGTGGACACCCTTGTCTTGTTCCTGATCTTAGTGGAAAAGATTTTAGTTTTTGCCCATTGAGTATGATATTGGCTGTAGGCCTCTCATATATTGCCTTGATTATGTTGAGGAATGCTCCCTCTATTCCCACTTTGCTGAGTGTTTTTATCATAAATGGGTGCTGTACCTTATCAAATTCTTTTTCTGCATCTATTGATATGATCATGTGATTTTTTTCTTTGCTTTTATTTATGTGATGCATTACATTTACTGATTTGCGAATGTTGAGCCATCCTTGCATCCCAGGGATGAATCCCATTTGGTCATGGTGTATGATCTTTTGAATGTATTATTGGATGCGGTTTGCCAATATTTTGTTGAAGATTTTAGTGTCTATGTTCATCAGGGATAAGAGCCTGAAGTTTTCTTTCTTTGTTATGTCTTTATCTGGTTTGGGGATTAAAATGATGCTGGCTTCATAAAAAGAGTTTGGGAGTCTTCCATCATTTTGGATTTTTTCGAAAAGTTCATGAAGGATAGGGGTTAGCTCTTCCTTAAATGCTTTGTAAAATTCTCCTGTGAAACCATCTGTCTGGGGCTTTGTGTGTCGGGAGTTTTTTGATTACTGCTTCAATTTCATCTGTTGTTATTGGTCTGTTCAGGTTTTCTGCTTCTTCTTTATTGAGTTTTGGAAGATTATATTGTTCTAGAAACTTGTCCATTTCACCTAGGTTTTCAAATTTCTTGGTATACAGTTCTTCATAGTAATTTCTTAGAATCCTTTGCATTTCTGTGGTGTCAGCTGTAATGTCTCCTCTTTCATTTCTGATTGTGTTTATTTGGGTCCTCTCTCTTTTTTTCTTGATGAGCCTGCTTAAAGGCTTGTCAATTTTGTTTATCTTTTCAAAGAACCAGCTCCTGGATTCATTGATCCTTAGAATTGTGCTTTTAATTTCGATGTCATTTAATTCTGCTCTGATCTTGGTTATTTCCTTCCTTCTACTTGCTCTGGGCTGTCTTTGTTGTTGTTCCTCCAGTTCTTGTAGGTGTAGGGTTAAGTTGTTTGTTTGAAATGTTTCTATCTTTTTTAGGTAGGCCTGTATTGCTATGAACTTCCCTCTGAGGACTGCCTTTGCTGTGTCCCATAAGTTTTGAGTCGTTGTAAGTTCATTTTCATTTGTTTCCAGAAACTTTTTGATTTCTTCCCTAATTTCATTCTTGACCCATTCATTGTTTAGTAGCATGCTATTCAATCTCCGTAATTTTGAGTGTTTTGGGTTTCTCCCCTTGGGGTTGGTTTCTAGTTTCAGCCCCTTGTGGTCAGAGAAAATGCTTGGTTTGATTTCAATTTTCTTGAATTTGTTGAGGCTTGTTTTGTGTCCTATCATGTGGTCTATCTTTGAGAATATTCCATGTGCATTTGAAAAGAATGTGTATTTAGTTTCTTTGGGATGAAGGGCTCTACATATATCAGTTAAGTCCATTTCATCTAGAGTGTTGTTCAATGCCACAATATCTTTGTTGATATTTTGTTTGGCAGATCTGTCCATTTTTGATAGTGGGGTGTTAAATCCCCTACTATAATAGGTTACTGTCAATATCTTTCTTGAAGTCCTCTAAGGTTTTCTTGATGTATTTAGGTGTTCCTATGTTGGGTACATATATATTTACAATGTTTATGTCTTCTTGGTGGATTGTTCCCTTGAGTATTATGAAGTGACCTGGGTCTGTCTTTATGGCTCTTATTTTGAATTCTATTTTGTCTGATATGAGTATTGCTACCCCGGCTTTTTTTCCCTGTTCATTTGCTTGGAAAATTTGTTTCCAGCCCTTCGCTTTGAGTCTGTGTAGGTCTTTTGTCCTTAGGTGAGTCTCTTGCAGGCAGCATATGTGTGGGTCATGGTTTCTTATCCATTCAGCTATTCTATGTCTTTTGATTGGAGCATTTAATCCATTTACATTTAAGGTTATTATTGATAGGTACTTATTCATTGCCATTTTCATACCTGTGTTTCTCTCTCTCCCCCTTCCTTTCCTTAAAGCATTTCCTTTAGTTTCTCTTGTAGAAGTGGTTTGGTAGAGGTGTATTCTTTTAGACTTCTTTTATCTGGGAAGCTCCTTATTTGGCCTTCTAACTTGATTGAAAGCCTTGCTGGGTAAAGTAGTCTTGGTTGCAGGCCTTTGGTTCTCATTACTTGGAATATTTCTTGCCATTCTCTTCTGGCTGGAGCGTTTCCTTTGAGAAATCATGCTAACCTTATCAGGGCTCCCTTGTATGTTACTTCCTTTTTCTCCCTTGCTGCCTTTAAGATTCTCTCTGTGTCTTGGAATTTTGCCATTTTAATTATGATGTGCCTTGAAGTGGGTCTCTTAGGGTTCCTCTTGATTGGGGCTCTCTGTGTTTCCTGGATTTGTGTGACTTTTTCTCTCATCAGATTAGGGCAGTTTTCCATCATTACTTTTTCAAATAGGTTTTCTATCCCTTGCTCTTCTTCTTCTCTTTCTGGAATCCCTATTATGCAGATATTATTACGTTTCATAGTGTCTTGCATTTGTCTTAATCCCTCTTCATTCTTTTTGAGCCTCTTTTCCTTTTCTTGCTCTTTCTGGGTGTTTTTTTCTACTTTGTCCTCCAATTTGCTGATCCAATCTTCTGCTTCATCAATTCTGCTTTTCATTTCTTCCACTGTGTTCTTCAGTTCAGAAATTGTGTTCTTCATTTCCTCTTGGCCCTTATTGATAGTTTCTATTTCCTTTTTCATGTTGATATAGTTTGCAATGAGTTCCTCGTAGCTTCCCTGTAGTTTCTGGTAGCTCATTGAGAGCTCATGGAGCTTCCTGACAACCATTGTTTTGAACTCAAAGTCTGATAGTTGAGTTGCCTTTGTTTCATTTAGCATTCTCTCTGGGGCTTCCTCCAATCCCCTTTCATTTCGGGATTGTTTCTTTGTCTTCCCATTGTTTGTGAGGCTCTTCTTTTTAGGCTCAGCTTCTTAAATTGATTTGTTCTGGATCCCTGGGTTTATGGTGTGAACTTGTGTGGTAGAATACCTGTGAGATTCAGTGGTGCTGTCTCCTTCAGGTATCCTGGTGTTCAGAGCTTCCACTGTCTCAGCTGTTGAAATGCCCCCCTTTGGGATCAACTTTGTTTTTTTCACATTTCCAGGTTTTTTTGTTTTGTTTTGTTTTTGTCTCACTCATGGGTATTTAAAAGGAGAAAAGAGGAAGAAAAAAATGAGAAAAAATGAAAAGAAAGAAAGAAAAGAAGAAAGAAAAAGAAAAAAGAGAAAGGAAGAAGAGATAAAATTGGAAAGAAAGGAAGAAGGAATAAAACAAGAAAAAAGTAATGAGAAGCAAAAGGAGTTGAGGGTAAAAAGATAAAAACAATAAAAAAATTAAAAAACAAACAAACAGACAAACATAACCACCAACTCTTGGTTGTCAATCTTGCCAAGCCGGTTTTTCTGGTCTTGCTGGCTGCAATGGTTGAGGGTTGACTGTATTGCTTTTCTCCCTGTTCAGTACTCAGTTATCTTTGGGCTACTGTCCTCAGATCTAGCTTGGGGCCTCTCCGCACAGGGCCTCAGGCTTATCTTCTGAGGCACGTGTGCCTACCATTGTGGTGCGCAGGTGCTTATGCCCTCCCAGCCTTCCATGCATGGGTGCCGACTGTTGTGTGGGCACCAATTGATTGCCATGCAGTTCCCCAGTGTTGCGTGGGCTCTGACTGATCACTGCACAGGTCCCCTGGTGGCACACTGGTGCCAATGGATTGCCAGGCAGCCATCCCCAATGGTACGCAGGTGCCTACAATCGCATGAGCTCCTACCTGCACTCCTCCCAGGGCTGTGAGACCTCAACTCTTCTCTCTGAGGTTTCAAGTAACCAGGTTTATCCCAGTGCTGCTGAAACCTTGTTTGGCTGGGTAGGGAGCAGTTGACCCAGATCTCTCCCTAGAGTCTTGTGGCGAGTGCTTGCCTTGGACCTCAGCCCCCACCCTGGTCTCTGTGCTGCTGGAGTACTCTCCTTACTGTCTGGTTTTTCAATGTCCACTGCAATTTTCAATCTCCTGTTTTCAAATATGCTGTGTTTCTTCTGATGTCTGTTTGCTCTGTTCCACTGTAAATCAACTAGGTTTTTCTCCCGTGTGGAGGGGGAAGTAGAATGTGCTTCCTCCTAGTGTGCCACCATCTTCCTTCCCCCTGAAAAGGTTTATAATTCCACATACACGTAAAGCCTATTTTTACTTACAAAATACCCTGGGAAACATCAATAAGCTTCCAAATGAAACTGATTGCCTTAGTATAGTTTTTGTAATTATTAATATTCAATTTTATGTGTAAATACCCTATACCTTCCTCAGCTCTAAGTTTGTGTCTGATACCTGCATTATTTTATTTTAGTAGTCACTTTTAGATGTTTCAGTTTTCATTTGTAACATCAACCTGGGAATGAAAGTGGAGTAATACATTCCTCCAAGTAAATAGCCTTTTCAGTTATCACTAATTTTATGTATTGGTCTAGTTATTTATATTTTCAGGAAGATACATGCTGAAAATCTTATTGAAACCTAAAGTACCTACTTTTCATTGTTTATGCTATTGATCTGTGGTGTCCTTTCTGGATTTTAAGGTAACCCTCTCTAGGAAAGAAAGCTCAGTTACATTTTTTGCTTTGATTTTCAGATTAATTTCATCTGTGACATAGTATTCTCATCAGATAACAAATTAAGGTACAAAATCTAGGTGGACAATTCTTAGAGTTAAAGAAATAGCTATTTGACCCCAATTAGAGAGATATAGCTTGTCAAAGCTCTGATGTGTTCATAAATTTGATGAAGGAGTTTGGGATATTGTTATTAGTATGGTTGAACAATTGTGTTATAACACAGAGTCAACAAAGAAAAAATGTATGCCATTTAGCTCCCTGTGCTTAAGATAGCTGAAAGGGAATGCAGGTTACAATATACATATTGCAGTATATTTGAACTTTGTCAAAATTCAACATGCCTAATTCAGGACAAAACAGTGTTATTTATTTGTTTATGTAATGTATTGACTTATGAAATATTTGGGGCTGTGCACTTAAATGCATGTGTTGAGTCACTCTTTAATTAGTAAGATGTTGGAGTGCTCTGTAGTAAATTACTCTTATAGTGCATTAATTGACCTCCTTCTCTCTGAAGGGAAGAAAAAAACAAATCTCAGCATCCTCATGTACTTAATTTATGGTCATCATTAATTTTAGCAATTAAATATATGACTCATCCTTTCATTTAAAACTGAAATTATGATGTTTTGTTCTGACTGGTATTATCTAGATTTACAATGCTGTGTACATAGTTCAGTTTGGTTCCATGTTCCCTAGTGCCAAGATGTGACACTATTTTTAGTTCATAATTTGTTGTGTTGGATTATTTGGTATTAAATGGACATTTATGTTAAGGCAATTTCCTCAATATTGCAAATCTATTTTTTGTGGACTGAATTGTGTTCTCCAAATATATATGTTAAAGCCCTAATCCCCAACATGACTGCATTTAGAAAGAGGACCTTTAGGGAATAAATTAAGTTTAAGTTAGGTCATAAAGATGGGACCCTAATCTGATAGGACTATTGTCCTTAGAAGAAGAAGAGACATTAGAAATTCCTTCTATTTCTGGGCACACACAGAGAAGAGACCATTTGAAGATACAGTGAGAGGGTTGCTGTCTTCAAACCAAAAAGAGAGGCCTCTCTAGAAACCAGTCCTGCCAGAACCTTAATCCTGGATTTCTAGCCTCCAGATTTATGAGAAAATAAATTTCTGTTTAAGCCACTCAGTCTGCGGTATTTTTTTTATGGAACCTCTACCAGACTAATATACTTTGTATTTTAAGAAGGATGCTCACTATGCCTTATCCTTTTGTAAGTGGCTAATCAGTGATACTGAAGAGCACTATATAGGAGAAATCACAGTTCATTCAGTCTTTGAAAAACTCAAACCACTATTTAAACTTTTGAGAAGCAACACACTAACCATAAATGTATATTGGATCCACACCCTGAAACTTTCCACTATTGGTCTGGGTTTGCTAAAATCTTATTTTAGGCCACACTCAATATGGCTTAGGTACTAAAGTTTCTGAAGGATCTGATTAAGGGCCATAGAATTTCCAGCTAATATTATCAAGAGCTACCAAGATAATGCCTTAGTGAACTTTTGGTACAATACCAACCCGTTTATAAAGATAAAGGGAATACTATAGAGAAATATCCACAAGATTCTTCAAGGTCAGTTTTAGGATGGAATGGTCACAAATTGGGTATAACATACTGGGATGAAGGAATGTTGGGGTTTATACTGTGGAGTCCCAGGGTAGTTGTTCAGTTCCAAATTAGTTCCCCTGTGATCCTATGCTCTGCTAGAGAAGAATTGTAATTTCTAATGCTTAGATTTTTTTCATTAATACTTTTAGATTTTTTTAATCTCATGTTGATTGTGTTGTAGATAAATATCACCCAATCTTAGAAATGTAGTTGAGAACGAGTACGGGGATTCACTCTCCCTAAGCACATTCTCTCTCACTGAGGACCTTTCAACAGTTTTAAAAACTAGGTTGATTTCCCCACCAACCTGTGCTCCCAGGTCCACCTCTTTGGTCTTACTCACTGATGTAGACCCTGGAGAGTTGGTAAAGACTAGACTGTGTAGGGGCAATGACTTGGTAGTTTTCTATCTGCAACGAGAAAGCAGTGCAGTGCCATTGTACATTTGAAATAATTGTTTGGAATAGGTTGTAGCAGGTCAAAGATGAAAGCCAGGAAACCAGTTATGGTGCTACAATAAAAGAGGCAAGGAATTATGGTGCTTAGATAGAGGTGGCAGTAGTGACCATGGAAAACAGTGGAAGGGTAAGGGTAATATTTTAGAAGCAGAGCCAATAGAAGTTGCTGATGAGCTGAATGAGTAGGTGGTGATACAAAAGAAAAGGCAGAATGAGGACAACATCTGTATCTGGGGCTTCAGTAATTAGGTAGTGCTTTCATAAACAGGAATGGAAAATGCTGTGTGGAGCAGGTTTTTTGGGGAAAAATTAAGTATTTTGTTTTGAACATGTTAGTTTTAATATTCTTATTAAATATTGAGGTCAGCTGCTTAGACACACTAGCATGGAGCTCAACATAATGGTCCAGCCTACAGATACAGATTTGGAATCCCTACATTTAAATGCCAATATATATTCCTTGGCCCAATATACATTTCTTGGCCCAATATGCATTGGCATTTAAAGTCACAGGAATGGGTGACCTGGGGGCAGGAGTTAAGGCAGATACAAAAATGATTAATCCATAACCCTCATTCTCAAGGAATGTAGGTGAGAATTTTCAAATACAATTACACATGAAAAAAAAATATATCAGTATGTAAGTGCCTCAATAAAACTCCAAAATTTTACCTGCCTCCAAGTTCCAATTTTGGTTTTTTAACTGCAGATAATTTATTTCCTAGTAAGGTAGTAGAATCCATAGCCAAACCTGAGCTTCCTTCCTACTTTCCTTGCCTAAATTAAGTTAACCTTGAATTAGCAGGGATAGTTAAATCTCCTGTTCCCTCAGTGAGAAGTGTAATTGTTACCTGATAAAGCTATTTTCTGAATATCTCCTAAATATAATACTCCAGAATTCTCTTGTAGTTTGGCAAATTCTGTGGTTTCAAAAATATTTTGTATTCAAGAGTTATAGATTCTCTAGAAGAAAGAAATCTAGAATCAGCCTGACATTCTGGTACCCATCCTACCTCCCCTGATATTTGCAGGCATTTGCTTGAATTATAGGCATTCTCATCTTTCCTGACTCAGTTAATGAAAAATGAGTTCACCTGACAGTGAAAATAAAGGTAGTATAAGGAGAAATGGTAAGGAGCAGCATTTTATAATTCTCAAAAGATAAGAAAAAACATCTCATTAAAAATTCAAATGTTTGGGAAGAAGTTCAAAGAGAGAAAAACCAACAACAAAAAGTTTAAAATACAGATAAAATAACATACAATTCTCCAGGCATTTTTAGCATGGGTCTACTTCCTTTTTTTTTTTTTTTGTACTTCTTCTCTACCATCAAATACTAACAGCTCATGAGCTCATGAAAATGAAATGATAATAATGAAAACAATTGTTGAATGCTTATTTGTGCCTTTCACCGATGAAGGCACTTTTCAAGCCTTATTTTCTTAAACCTTCACATCAAATCATTGTATAGACATCAGATATGATAGCAACAAGCTCAAGGGCATACAGCCCAAATGTGCTTGAGGTGGAATTTTAACTCTGTCCTTTTGCCTTTAGAGTACTTGCCTTTCAACTCTATTGTGGCCTCAGGGAAGAAGGATAGAGCGTTTCACCTGCTTTTGTCAAGATGTATCTTAAAAAATTGTTTTTCTCATATGTGATTCAGCCCAGTAGACCAAGGTTATGAGTTCCCCAAACCCTGTGGAAGTAAAATGACTCCTTTCTGAAAAAAAAAAAAAATTAAAATGTGCTATTTGAAATAAGACTCCAACTTTCCCTTTAAGATTTGATGTTTCTTCAAAAAGGATGCCTCCCCCTAGGTATTTTCTTTTGTTAATTTTTCTCCTCATAGTGGTATGGTTTTTCATAGAAAAAATTTGAAATAACTCAAATACCCTCACCATTAGAGAGTATAAATAAATCATGGTATGTGAACATAATAGAGTAAACCACAATGACGTAAAATGAACAAATCACAGCTCTTGCAACAACTTGGATCAGTCTCACAAATTTTATAATAATGAAACAAAGAAGAGATACAAAATACATACACAGCATACATTCATTTATATAAAGCTAAAAATCAGTGCTTGACACTTATTTTCAAATGTTTCAGCAAATAAAATATCAGTCTATATCCATCTATTTCAGATACAAAGAAAATATAGCAAATTGTTAGCAAATAAGAATCTATGTAGGAGTATATAAAGCTTTATTTTATTATTTGGTTACTTTTCATTAGGTTTGAGATTTTTCAAAATAAAAAGATTAAAAAAGAGTTAAAAAATCAGATAAAGGTAATTTATATTGTTTAGTAGTAGTTTCTTCATCTGGATGATAGATGCATATGTTTTGCTTATAATTATTTATTAAACTATATATATTTTTGTATTTTTTCTGTATCAATATTTCACAAAAAAAGGTAAAAATGGGATGTATATAAAATACTCTAAATGATGTTTTCTTTAGCTGTGCAGAAGCTTTTTATTTTGATGAAGTCCTTTTGTTTATTCTTTCCTTTATGTCCTTTGCTCTAGGGGACATATCAGTGAAAATATTGCTGCATGGAATGTCTGAGATATTCCTGCCTATGTTCTCCTCTAGGACTTTCATGGTATCATGACTTATATTTAAGTCTTTTATCTACCTTGCGTTTATTGTTGTGTATGGTATAAGTTGATGGTTGAATTTCATTTTTTTGCATGTAGCTGTCCAGGTCTCCCAACACCATTTGTTGAAGAGGCTACTTTTACTCTATTTTATGCTTTTGCTCTGTATAGTAAATATTCATTGACCATAGAGACTTAGATTTATTTCAGGATTCTCTATAAAGCTTCTGCATGGCTAAAGAAAACAGCAAAATGAAAAGAGGACCAACCAAATGGGAATGGATATTTGCAAATGATACCTGGGACAAGGGTTTGATCTCTAAAGTATATAAAGAACTCACAACTCCACTCCAGGAAGATAAACAACCCAATTAAGAAATGGGCAAAGGACCTGAACTGACACTGCTCCAAGAAGGGCATACAGAGGGCCCAGAGACATATGAAAGGATGCTCAGCATCATTAGCCACCAGAGAGATGCAAATTAAAACTATAATGAGATGCTACTTTACACTGGTGAGAATGGCCACCATAAACAAATGAAAAAACAACAGGTGCTGGTGAGGTCCTGGAGAAAAGGGAACCCTAGTGCACTGTTGGTGGGAATGCAGACTGGTGCAGCCACTGTGGAAAACAGTATGGAATTTCTTCAGAAAACTAAAAATGGATCCACCTTTTGACCTGCAATTCTACTGCTGGAATTATACCCTAAGAACCCTGAAATGCCAATTCAATAGACCCTATGCAACCCATTGTTCATAGGAGCACAATTCACAATAGCCAAGTTTTAGAAACAGCCTAAGTGCTCATCAGTAAATGAGTGTATCATAAAACTGTAGTACATTTACACGATGGAATACTATGCAGCAGAAAGAAAGAAGGAGCTCCTACTCTTCTCTACAGCATAGATGGAACTGGAGAGCATTATGCTATGGGAAAATAAGCCAGGTGGTGAAGGACAAATACCATATGATCTCACGTATAAGCGGAACCTGATTAACAAAACAAAGAAGCAAGCAAAATATAAACTGAGACACTGAAATAAAAAACAGACTGACAGTCACCAGAGGGGAGGGGAGAGAGGGATAATGGGAAAAATAGGAGAATGGTCATCAAGGAACATGTATAAAGGACACATGGACAAAGCCAAAGAGGGGTAGGATCAAGGATTGGAGGTGGGGATAGGTGGGGTGGGTGTTTGTGGAGGGGAGAAAATGGAGACAACTGTGCTTGAAAAACAGTAAAAAAAAAAAAAACAATAAAAAATACTCTGAATGATAAAACTGCTACATACTTGTTAAACATTATTTAGTAAAAATAAACTTTTTGCTTTGTAACAACCAAATATAAGTATGGGATCTTTTGTTATGTGGGTCATTTGCTTAAGATCAATTTATTAAAAAGTACATCCTGAGAACCAGTTGTTTGAGGCTGTCAATAATGTCATCAAAGTTTCTATGAGATAGTTCTTACACAACCATCAATTCTGAATCTTGTTTACTTTGATATTAGGTAGCATATTCTTCTAAATAATTCCCATGAAATGCACTATAATACACCAATAACCATTTTGGCAAATATTCTAGTATATGCTACTTAAAAAGTAATCATAAAAATTCTGGATGAAAGTTTTATAATTATTCAAATAGCTTACACAATTTGTATTACCCATGCACAAATGTCGTTGTCTATAGGTTTCTCCAAATCCCTTATTAGGATTTCACAGTATTTTTTTTTTGTAAAACCCTAAATGTCAAAAGTTGTTCAGAATTTCATGTTTTCCAACTGACTTTTAATATAAATATATTAATCTACTTCATTGTCATCTTCTGAATCACCTAAATCAATACAAAAATGTAAGTCACTTTCTTCATTTCTTCTGGTTCTTTGTTAAATGGAGTAACAATGTCTTCTTTCTTTCCACATTTTGCACAAACTTGAAGTTCATAGGCATATGGTCTATACATTATATGATGGATGAGTCCACTGTCTTTTGTAAACATTTAACACATTTTTTAGGCTTTGATTGTATTTGCAATATTTTATACACCATTCAAGAACTTCTTTATGAGGCCATGTGGTAAAAGATCGTATTTTTTTGGACTATAAGATGCACTCTCCCCAAATTTGGGATAAAAGGGGGGTGTGTCTTATAGTCTGGATGTAGCTTTACATTTGCATTGGTGAAATATGATGTTATTTATGTTATTAAATATTTTAGCACATTTTTTGCTTCAAAACGTTTTTTCCTATTTTCCTTCTCTAAAACCTAGGTGCATCTTATGGTCTGAAAAATATGGTAAATTTTAAAGACCAAAAATACAATAAAATTCAAAAATAAAGAACTTCTTTATAGTGCTAACGTATTCCATCATGAAGTTTTGCATTAATTTTCTTTCTCTGAATGCTCTTATTAACTTGTCATTTTTGAAGCTAAATGTATTCTGGTGCCTCTGGGGCCTGGAACAGGCCATGTTACCTTCCTGGGAGCTCATCACCAAAATCACAATTGCTGTGTGCTGGGGCAAGAAAGATGCAGGGAAGATCAAGGTGTTTTGTTAAGTTTTTTAGGCTCACTGTTTAATGTTTAGAGATTGAGCTAGATAAAAGAAAAGTGACATTTTTGAGAAACTTGAATGAAAGCAACACTTTTATTTATTTTTTTTATAGGGAAGTGCAATAAGAAATATGGTAACTATGGTGCTTGCTTGTGCTATTACACGTTCTTGCCACTCGCTGTAGCTCCCAAACATCAAGGAAATGGTAAGTGTTCAAGTGAAACTTAATGGGTATGCAGGTCAGTATATCCAAAGGAGGCAGAAAAAAAAATCTTAGGAATGATAGTGTAAGAGGGAACTCCTTGGGATGAATCTCCTTCTTTCCAATCCTGGTGGATAATGGAGAAAAATGCATAAGTCAAATAACAGAGAAGAAAATTTATATCTTAGATTGGCTTTTAAAAAATATATTTTATTGATTATGCTGTTACAGTTGTCCCATTTCCCCCCTTCACTCCCCTCCACCCTGCACACCCTCTCCTACCCACATTCCCCCCTTTAGTTCATGTCCATGTGTCATACTTATAAGTTCTTTAGCTTCTACATTTCCCATACTATTCTTGCCCTCCCCCTTTTTGTCACAGGAATTATATGTGAAAATTCAGTTCAAACTGAACACTTTACCTCTTCTTTAAACCTTGAATTCTAGTTGATGCCTCTTTGAGAAAACTTTCAATGTGGTTCCCAGGCCACCTGACAACTGGATTACTACCTTAATTCCATTCAGATACATGACTAGAGCAGTCCCATAATCATAATTTATGAACACCAATGGCCTCATCTAGACAGGAACACTTGACTCCTAATTCCACTGCTAACTTCCTAGAGGAATAAACTGTCTAAAATTGAGTGAATTTGAAAACATACCTGAGTGCCATATTTTCCTGTCTGAAAGGGTTTCAGAATACAAATGTGTTCAAATTTTAAAAATTACCTCATTTTTGATATGTACATAGCCTTTGGGATTTATTGATAGTCCTTTTATTCATTAGAGAAAAGCTAATTTGCCTTCTATTATTCAAGAAATGCTTTGTTTCCCATATGCACACAGAAATAACAGAACTATTAGCAAAGGACAAAACATTTCAGTTCCAGCTCTTACAGTTGTTCAGGATTTGATAGAGTAGACTATTGAAGGGCATCACTAGGAGCTTTCCCTCCATATCTATCATGGTATCCAATTATATCTTGCAGTGACCTTGAAAGACCGGCTTGAAATCCTTGTGTCTTAATGCCATATTCTTTATCACAGAGGGACAAATAAAAACAATGACCTTTAGAATATACTGTTTTAATTGTCTGCTGACAGTCTTTCATTGCCAGCTACCCTGCTTGTATGAGTAAAACCTGATGATCAAAGTAAAAAAACACCTACAACTAAAATTCCCCTGGGAATTTATCAAATACTAACAATGGTGCTCTGACATTATTAAGTCTTGGAGGTGTATATCTTGTATCAAAATGTTATTTGAGATTTATTGAAATTGAAAAACAATTTTTTGGATGATTAGAGCTAAAATGACATATCCAAGTATGCCCTAGTAGCAGTTCTCATTCTCGTTGAATTGGCATCAAGATAAAATCTTCTGGTAACTTATAGATATTAAAGTTATGCTGTTTTCACTGTTTTTAAGCAAAGGTTTTAAGGCAGACTTTTTGGCTAATAAGTAATGCTCCAAGTCACACAAATCTTATTATTTAACATGAATTCTCTTTAAGACAATTTTAATTGGTGCTTTTATACCAAGTGTTTCCATATATTTTACTTTATTTCCATGATTAAAATAATAAATTTGTGTAGCATCAATAGTTACAAAGTTACTTCAAATAAGTTGTTTTATTTTGGAAACTCACATGTATTATATTAAAAAAATATCTATACTCTTAATAGATTTGTAACACACTTCTATCAGAAACTGTTTTATTAAGCTGACAAAAATTTAGAAGCTCAAGAATTTATTAGTACAATTAATAAGCTTGACTTTGTAATAACTAAAAAGGCAATTCTATTACCTTTTATATATGTTCTTTTCCAGAACATATATAAAGCTAAATATGATCACAGAAGTGGCAAAAAGGAAGTTTCAACAAATTCCCAAGTACAGATAACATGCAGAATAAGATATCTGAGAGTTGCTATAAAATTAGACACCAGTTGGCATAATACAAATTTCTTTACATTATCTACACCATATAGGCCAGGGAGACCAAGTAACATTGCATATAACCTACAGAGTAAGAGATAGTGAACTCTATATATCTCAATTTTGACGTAAGTTTGAAAATGAATGAACATCAGATGATTCATCCTGGAGTTTCATCTGGAGTGGAATCTGGTGGATATAGAAGAATGGAAAGAATAGTGCATTCTCAACATTGCAGAACAAACTGTTGGAAGGAGAGGGTCTTTCTGAGAATGGGGAAGTACTAAGAACAGGTGTGATCATGGGCTACACAGAAATCAAAATAAAGGCTAAGTGAATGAGTAGATCAAAAAACTATGGTACATTTACACAATGGAATTCTATGCAGCAGAGAGAAAGAAGAAGCTCCTGCCCTTTGAGACAGTGTGGATGGAACTGGAAAGTATTATGCTAAGTGAAGATAGCCAGGCAGTGAGGGACAAATGCTATATGATCTCACCTTTAACTGGAACCTAATCAACAAAAGAAAAAAGCAAACAAAATATATCCAGCAACATTGAAATTAAGAACAATCTGACAGTAATCAGAGGGGAGGTGGGGGGCACATTGGGGGGGTGGGTTTTCAGGAACAGCTATAAAGGACACATGGACAAAACCAAGGCATGCAGCGAAAGCAAGGGAGGGAGGTGGGTTTGGCTGGGGTGGGGAGAAGTGGTGGGGGGTAAATACAGACAACTGTGATTGAACAACAATAAAATAATTAAAAAAAAAAAGAAAAAGAAAAAAGGGACTTGACAGGTATGTGGAACCAGAGAAGTCTTCAGAAGAAATGTTAGGGGAGTGAAGGTAACTTAGAAGGAGGTGTGTCCTTTGGAGACAGCACAAAGGTAAAGAAGGCATCAAATGGAAAAGTTCTAAGAAAGCAGATAGTATAACAAAATTTGAACTTCTTCCCTTCAAAATTTGTGCCATTTATTTGTCAGTTTTTATTGAGGTCTAACTTTCATGAGGGAATATTCACCTGATTACATGTTAAAGTTTATTAAATTTGATGTTTAATCACATGACCACAGCCAAAATGAAGACAGAACATTTTTATCGGCTCAAAAGATTCCATTTCTCTTTTTGTGGCCAATTCCCTTATTATATCCCCAGCTCATGGCAAACACTTATAGCTTTGCGTTCCTATAGTTTTGCCCTTTGTAGCATATCATAGGAATAGATTATGACATGTAACCTTTTAAATATGGTATAATGGTTTCACTTAGCATAATGATTTTTGGATTCATCCATATTGTGACATGTATCTGTATTTTAAAATATTGCTCAATAATAATCCATTATATGTTTATACCACAACTGGTTATCTATTAATCAGCTGATGGACATTTGGGTTGTTTCCAGTTTTTGATGACTATGAATAAACTACTATAAATAGTCATATAAACTTTATGGTGAAAATAGGTATCTATAACAACAATCAGAATAACAGAGGAGGAAGGGAGCCAAGTGTGGAAGGTATGTTCATGTAGGGTATGAAGTAGTCAGCTTCCCTTGGTCAACTTCATATTTGCTTGTGAAAAGGTATCCATCTCTTTAAGTTTCTAGACTTCAGATTCTCATTTGACCTTTCCCTCAGAATATAGTCCTCAGAATCTATGACATACATCAGTAATTTTGGAGGAAGTTGATAGATTCTTGGATCTACTTGTAAATGAACTCTTTAAATTCACACAGTCAGGTTATTTTTTTAAACCACCTTATTGAGGTATGATTGACATATGGGAAGCTGTACATATTTAATGTACATTTAATGTTGATGAGTTTAGAGATAAATGTATACTGTAAAATCATCATTATAATCTATATCATAAATATATCACCTGCAATAGTTTTTTCCTGCCATTTTTATTATTATAATCATAATTATTATTTTGTATAAGTACATTCAACATAAGATTTACCCTTTTAGCAAATTTTTAAGCCTACAGTACAGAATTAGTACATTAGTAGATCTCTAGGACTTTCTTATCTTGTATAACTGAAAATTTCTACTCTGTGACTAATACTCCCTGTTCCCCACCCCCATCTCTGCCCCAGTCCCTGACAATCACCATCTACTCTTTGCCTCTGAGTTTGACTATTTTCAAATTTTTATTTAAGTGAAATTAGGGAGTATTCGTTTTTCTGTGATTGGCTTATTTCCCTTAACATAATGTCCTCTGGGTTCATCCATATTGTCCTAAGTGGCAGAATTTCCTTCTTTTAAAGGCTAAATAATATTACATATGTATATATGACATTAAATAATCTATTCCTCCATGGATGGACAATGAGATTGTTTCCATGTCTTGGCTATTGTGAATAATGCTGGAATAAACATGAAAGTGAAGATACCTCTTAGGGTTCCTAATTTCAATTCTTTTACATATATTTAATTTTTTTATTGTTGTTCAAGTACAGTTGTCTCCATTTCCCCCCACCACTTCCCCCACCCAAACCATCCCCATCTCCCACCCTCTATCATACAACCTCGTTTGGCTTTGTCCATGTGTCCTTTATAGATGTTCAACACCATAAAAGTCCTAGAAGGGAACATAAGCAGGAAAATCTCAGATATTCCATGTGGCAATATTTTCACTGATATGTCCCCTAGAATAAGGGACATGAAGGAAAGAATAAACAAATGGGGCTTCATCAAAATAAAACACTTCTGCAGGGCTAAAGAAAACATCAGCAAAATGAAAAATGAACCAACCATATGGGAAAATATATTTGCAATTCTTTTGGATATATCCAGAAGTGTAATTGCTGGATTATATGGTAGTTCTATTTTTAATTTTTTGAGGAACTTCTAGACTGAGTTTTAATAACTCAGGCAATCAGTAAACATTTTGAGCATTCAGTACAGGTCCAACATTATTTTAAATGAATGGAGAATAAAAATGTTTTGTCAATTATGTTCAGTTTTTGTAAAGCTTCTAAACCACATGGAATGCTCATGAAACAATAAGAGTGATATTGCATGGAATAACTTAAATCTATTTTAAAAAATTAAAATGCTCTAGCAGTTTAGAGAAGGAAATGTTCAAAGTATCCTAATTTGGTTGGAGGTGTATTAGTTTCCTATTTGCTACTATAATCAGTTACCCAAATTTAATAGTGTAAAACAACGCACATCTATAATCTTACGGTTTTGTTGTTCGGAAGTCTGACATGGCTATCACTTGGATAAAATCAAGCCATAAGCAGGCCTGTGTGTTTCTTTATGGAGACTCCAGGAAGGAATCCATTTTCTGGCCTTATCCAGCTTGTAGAGTCTGTCTGTATTCCTTAACTTGTGGCCCCTTTATCTCTAAAGCTGACAATGTTAGGTCCAGTACTTCTATATGGTATCAGCGACCAACTCTTCAGCCCAGTTGGATGATCCAAGGTAATCTCTGTGTTTTAAGGTCAGGTGATTAGCAATTTTAATTCCATCTTCAGCCCTAATTCTGTTTTTCCATGGAAAGTAACATATTTCTAGGTTCCCAGGGATTAAGATCTGGGCATCATTGAAGGGTCATTATTCTGTTTACACAATTGAGGAAAGAATTGTCATTCTTAAATCATTTGGAAATAGCTCTGTGATGTGGACCCCAGCTCGTGAGGTCCGCCACATTGTGGATGAGGCACGAGAAACTCACACGGACTATGAAGTCCTGTGGAAGAAAAGGGACAGCATAGCTTTTTTCTCAAGGGGAGAAAAAGCCGGGGCTCTTGCCATGACAGGACTTTATTTCTTTTCAGGGCACATTACATGATGGTCCTCATTTACTATGCACAGGTTTGCTTTAGGTGGTTACCTTTTAGAGAAAACAAAGGAGCCAATGTCGCTAATCACATCACAGAAGAAGCATATTAGCAAATGAAAGGAGAAAAGTGGTTGAACCGGTTACACTCATCCTTGGAAGGTTTAGAATGGATTTTAGGAAGTTAATTTGCAGTAAATGTTTGCTGCCTCAATTCAGGGTGAGGGAGTTTTAGCAAAAGTAAGTCTCAAAGCAGCTTAGGTACATTGCAGGCCTGATTCCCCACGGGAGAACCTATCTGTTGGCATGGGTCCTGTGCATCCCTGAGTGGGAGCTGGGCTCATGCCATGCAGAGTTGTCACCTACAGCTCTGTGGGCTCTCTATAAATGCATGAGCCAGAGGAGCCAGTATGCCAGTATTTTTTTGATATGGATTAGACACTCAGTGTTCCCTTTGTGCTTCTCTGTTGCCTTTTTAGAATATTGTTTATCCTCCTAATAAACAGGAAGTGAAGTTTCTTATTCTTTTAGATTTGTTGACTTTTGGCTAGTAATTTGAATAAGACTTTTGGAGGGAACCTAATATTGTAAAAGTGATTGGTTCAGATTGTTCTAATAACAGGATTAGTAGGGTTGAATAAAATTCTTCTATAGTTGAAAAAAATAAAGCTTTATTGCATGGGGATCATGTCCTTTTTGAACTAGAAAAATTTGGTCATGGAAGCAGTAAAAAAATTAACTGGACTGAAGTATTATTATTGTATAAAATACAATATATATTAGGGGAAGATTAATATTTTTTAAGTTGTTAATAAAAAGATTAATTATATTCCCTCACTAAAGAGTAAGATAAATTTTGAGGAATTTTATGAATTATGTATAGTTATCTTCCAAAACACTTTACAAAGCTTGGGAATCTTGTGTTACATTGGATTACTTAGCTATGTCTTTGATATAGCCTTTGCTTAGCTATGCTTAGCTCTTTGGCTATGAGAAACCTCAATATTTAAGTGGATAATTGCTCTAATCTTGATCTGGCCTTTTATATCTACCTCTGACATCCACTTAATGGATATAGAGATATTAGCTGATAGTCATATTATTTGTTCAATAGATAATATGTTGGGAAAAACAACTTTTTCCTTCTTTTTAACAAAATCTTTTTAAATTAACATTTTTCTGGAAATTGTATTCCTATTATGATCTCCTTGGTGATGGAATGCTTATAGCATGAAATTCCTTATTGCTTTTCACCTCATACAATCCATCTGTGCTGCTCTCGCCCATCCTCCATTGCTTTATTTATTATTATTATTATTGTTTTTAAATAGGGCCCACTTTAGTGTGCATTAAGTAAATGATTGTTTTAAGCAATTGAAGCAAATATCATTGCAGACTGGCAAATGGCTTTGATTTTTCAATTCCTGCCCAGCAGATTCAGTGGCAGGTAGCTTGGGAATCCAAAGCAGGTATAGAAATCATGATGAGGCCTCCTATACAGCTTCTCCAGATCTGAAACAGCCCTTGCATACACTGATTGCTTGTGAATGCAACTGTCTAGGTTACATAGAAAATAAACATAATAAGTTTTTATTTCCCAAGGCAATACACCAACAGCTACATTTGGCTTCTAATAGTTTGCAATTCAGTAATAATAGCGTGGTTCAGTTTAGTTTATTGAAGACATAAAAATACTTGGCAGCCTGAGGCTGGAGTGAGTGGTTCAAGAGAAGATTCCAACAGGGACCACAGGACCTGTACATGGAACACTGGTATACTCAGCCTTAGCAGCTATGATTTATTCATTTAGTGAAAAGCAACATCCCATAAACATGATTTATGTAATGATTGAGGAAGGAATTTGATCTGCAGTTATATAGAATGGCACGTTAGAATTTTGTTGTACACATCTTACCTTTTTAATAGCATTCCTTTTGGCTGAAGTTATTTCAGCTCAGTTTTTTCATAAGAAAACTCTTTTTATTTCCATAAAAAATAGTAGAAAAACACCAAGTCCCTTATTCACTAATTGGTTTGAGAGCTTAGGCTTTACAGATGTCTGCAGTGAAAATAAAGGATTTTAAAAAATTCACCTGAATATCTTAAAACAAGCAAAACTATTTGTGAATAATTTTTTAATCAAAGTATGTTTTCTAGAAGTGAAAATTGAAAACTTTATTCAGATTGAAAAATATTCATTAACATGAGATTCCATCATTCAACAGCAAAAATATTAGATAATGTTGGTAATAAAATACACTCTATTTTTATTCATCTTTCATATCAGTGAAGTTAGATAATTCAGTGTTTGAGAAAACCTGGGCACCATTAGCTCTACAATCCAACTCAGTTACACCACGCACTTTGTGACCTTTGGGAAATTTCTTGGCTTTACCTAGCTTTGGTTTTTCCATCTACCAAATAAGTGAGGATGTTTTCTGTCTTAATAATGTTACACCACAAATGTGTTATAAGGATCAAATGGGACAGTGTATACAGATGTGGCAAGAAAATTGTAGAAGACTTTACCAGCTCTTTATTATTATATAAAAAGTATTCCAGTGGTCACTAGTAAGATCTGTTCTTTAATGTGTTCCTCCACTGTTAATGGTGGACTTCACAATTCCACACATTTTTTTTTTCTGCCAGATTCTTTATTGCTAATATGTAGGTTGTAAATACTGATGAACTGGAGATAGAGATTGTCTGCTACTATAGCTATGAAGAGATAGTGTGGGAGTGGTACAAAAAAATCCAGGTTCATGATTTTCTTTTAGTGTGAAATTATAGATAATCTACTGGAATTATAAAAATCTCAGTTATTTTATCTGTAAAAGTTCTAATTAAACCCACTGTTATTATGTCACAAGATTGTCTTTATCAAAAGAAGCAATGAATATGAAAAGTCTTTGGAGAATTAAAAACTACAAATGCAAGTTATTATCATGATTCTTTTTTTTTGGTCATTGTAACCTCTATATTGATAAATGCAACTACATAAAATGCAATTATTTCTTGATAAAAACTTAATGTTGTACTGGTGGAGGAGATAATACCTTCTGTTTGTTTTCTGTGAGAAATAGCTTTCAATATAATTGCAGTAAATAGAATCTGTAATGCCTTTATAAACCTTTATTTAGTCAGAGCCATGACTATTTCATCTAGCGACCTTTTCTTTCAAAAATGATGAGTCTTCCTTGTAAATAAAGACTTTGGGAGTTTACAAACCAAGAATTGAATCATCCCTTTAAGAAAGTGCAAACAAAATGTTTTTTTCTCCTAGCGTTTATTTAAGAACCCACATGTGAAAATCCAGTTTCAAAATAAATTGGTTGGAAGAGTGGGTAGTAGAATAATCACTTTATACAATGCTTCTTAATAGCTTTAAGGATTTGTAACAATAGCTATAGAGAGCTGGGGTATGGGGAGGGATGGGGGAAATGCAGAAAAAATAATAGTTATATTATCTGATAAATATTAAATAATATTTAATATTACATTGATATATAGTTAAAACTAAGGGTTGCAAGAACAGCTTAGGGAAAGAAGTGGCTTTTTAATTCTAGTGAGATGAAAAGCTTCCCATGATATGAAATCATTTAAATCTACAAGATATGTTAAAATCTTGACTATTGAATCAATACAAGAGTTATATATTTTACTGTATTTTTATTGTGATAAAATAAATATAACATAAAATTTACCATTTCAATCATTTGTCAATGTACAGTTCTGCTACTCTGTACCTTTTATTGGTGAATGTAGTCCATTTACATTTAGGGTAATTGTTGATGTATAAGGATTTCCTATAGCCATTTTATCTTTTGTTTTCTGATAACTCTGTGACTCCATTGGTTCTTTTCCCCATGATTCTGTATATTGTTTTTGTTTGGTGGTATTCTATAATTTTTCTTCTGTTTACTCTTTTTTAAATTTATGTCTCAGTTTTTTTTTTGTGTGTGTGCGTGTGTGTGGTTACCATTATATTTGTGCAAAAAAAGTTTCATATATACTGTAGTCTTTTTTTCCCTGAATACATCTACTTCCATTCCCCTTTGTAAATTAAGACCTTTACCACATCCTTTTTTATGTTTCTGTTGTCGCAAATTATGCTTATTTATACTGTGAGTTTATTTCTGAATTGAAGTAATTATTGACTTCTTTCTCTTTTTTAATATTATAGCCTCATTTAACCTTTATGTGATATTTACATTTATAGTACCTTATTCTTTTAAAAAAATTATTGTTCAATTACAGTTGTCCTCATTTCCCCCCAGTACTCTCCCCTGCCGTATCAACCCCCTACCTCCCACATTCAATTCTCCCCCACATTGTCTTTTTCCATGGGTCCCTTCATACATATTTCTTGACTTGACCCTTTCCCTTCTTTCCCCTGTTATCCACTTTCCCCCACCCCTCTGGTCACTGTCAGTTTGTTCTTTATTTCCATGTCTCTGATTCTATTTTGCTCACTCATTTGTTTTGTTGATTAGATTCCACTTATAAGTGAGATCATATGGCATTTGTCTTTCACCATCTGGCTTATTTCACTTAGCATAATGCTCTCCAGTTCCATCCATGTCACAAAGGGTAGGAGTTCCTTCTTTTTTTCTGCTGCATAGTATTCCATTGTGTAAACGTACCATAGTGTTTTGATCCATTCACTTACTGATGGACACTTAGGCTACTTCTAGCACCTGGCTATTGTATATAACACTGCTATGAACGTTGGGGTGCATAGGTTCTTTTGACTTGGTGTTTCAGGATTCTTAGGGTATAGTCCCAGCAGTGGAATTGCCAGGTCAAAAGGCAGTTTCATTTTTAGTTTTCTGAGGAAATTCCATACTGTTTTCCACAATGGCTGCTACAGTCTGCATTCCCACCAACAGTGCACCAGGGTTCCCTTTTCTCCACAACCTCATCAGCACTTGTTGTTTGTTGATTTGTTTATGATAGCTATTGTCACCAGTGTGAAATACTATCTCATTGTGGTTTTAATTTGCCTCTCTCTGATGGCTAGTGATGCTGAGCATCCTTTCATATGTCTCTGGGCCCTCTGTATGTCCTCCTTGGAGAAGTGTCTGTTCAGGTCCTTTGTCCACTTTTTAAATCAGATTATTTGTCTTCCTGGTGTATTCTTTATATATTTTAAAGATCAAACCCTTGTCTGAGGTACCCTTGTCATTGGCAAATATATTTCCCATACAGTTGGTTCTCTCTTCATTTTGCTGATGTTTTCTTTAGCTGTGCAGAAGCTTTTTAATTTGATGTAGTCCCATTTGTTTATTCTTTCCTTTATATCCCTTGCTCTAGGGAATTTGGTGAAAATACTGCTGCATGGAATATCTGAGACTTTCCTGCCTATGTTCTCCTCTGGGACTTTTATGGTGTCATGACTTATATTTAAGTCTTTTATCTATCTTGATTTTATTTTTGTGTATGGTGTAAGTTGCACCTTATTCTAAAAAATGGTTGTGATATTCAACTTCTGTCTGATTCTTGGTGGTCTTACTTGTAGTTTTGTGACCTTTTGTTCTTCATTTCAGGTAGAATAACCCCCTTGGGTACTTCTGGTGGTACATTCCCCCAGTGTCTGTATATGTGCAAAAAAGTTTATTTCTTCTTTATATCTAAAGGATAACTTTGCTGGACATATTATTCTTGGCTGTTAAATTTCCTCTTGCAGTAATTTTAATATTTCATCCCACTCTCTGCTAGCTTGTAGGGTTCTGCTGAAAAAATCCAATGATAATCTAATGGGATTTCCTTTATAGGTTACTTTTTTCTTTTCCCTGGCTGCCTTGGAAATTTTTTTTGTCATTAATTTTTGAAAGAGTTAGTACGATATCCCTTGGAGAAAGTCCTTTTGGATTGAGATAATTAGGTGTTCTCTTAGCTTTTTGGATTCAAGGATATAGCTCTTTCCATAGGTTTGGAAAGTTCTTGCCAACTATTTGGAGAGGATCTCCATTTCCTTCTCCCTCTCTTCTTATGTTATGCCTATTATTCTTATAGTGCTCTTTCTGATGGATTTGGATAATTCTTATAGAGTTCTTCCATTTAGTATGCTCTAGTCTCTTTCTTCTTCCATGTGCATCATTTCTAGATTTCTGTCTTTAGTATCACTAATTCTTTCCTCAATTTTGTCAGCTCTGTATCCTAAGCTTGCAAGTTCATTCTTAATCTCTTTTATTGAATTTTCCATATTTAGAATTTCTACTGGTTCTTTTTAAAGCTTCTATCTCTTTGGTGATGTATTTATTTTGTTGATTAATTTTATTTGTTAGTTCATTAAACTGTTTTGTTGTAACTCTTTGTTTTTTTTCAGAACTGCCATCTTGAATTATGTTATTCAAATCATATATTTCCATGTCTTTAAATTTATTTTCTGGAGATTTTAAACTTTTCTTTCTGAATTGCCTTGTCACTTAGTTATTCATGGTATTTGATGGATTCCTTCTTTGTTGCACCCGTGATAAAGGTATGATTTGGCACTTCTCTAGTAGATTGATAAGAAGTCTTTCTATTGTTTTTTCGTAGGGGGTGCTGAAGTACAGGTTGTCTTTTGCACTGCTGTGGCTTTTCAGATCTATGTAGTGTGGTGGAAAATGACCTGTGTTCCCTGGGAAGGTGCACATTTCCTGTGTTCAGGTCCCCTTGGTATCAAGAGACCAACCCTGAGGGGAAATGTGGTGGGTGATGGGTTTCCAAATCCATGAACTCCCAGTGCTGTTCCCTATAGCCAGATGTTGTGAGCAGTGTGGCAGTAATGGGCATGTGTGAGTTGAGCTGGGGTAGGTTGGCTGCAGACTTTGTTGCTTTGTTCTCCCAGTAATGGTGACTGGCAGACCTCAGTAACTTCCCTTCTATCTCCACTTAGGACTTTAACATGAAGTTTTATGTTTATCAGGCTAGAGCTTAGGTTGTGTTTATTGTTTGTTGTAGTTATAGATTCAGAGGTTAAAATTCTCTCTCTCTCTCTCTCTCTCTCTCTCTCATCTGCTTTGCTGCTCTAGGTGTTCCCTAGAGACTTCTTATATAAGATCTGATATGTGTGGTTCTTCAGTTCTATACCCCTGTTATTTTCTAGGAGTTCTACTGATGTTGTGAAAATGTGTGGTTGGGGTTGTAGGGGAAGAGGCCTATGCTTCATTGAGTAGGTTTCTTGTCTTTAAGGAGCCTCTGGGGGGAAGGGTAAAAAGACGGTGGCACAGAAGGGGAAGCACATTTCTCTTCCCCCTACACATAGGAGAAAAACCTGGCCAATTTACAGCAAGCACAGCAAACAGACATCAGAAACACAGCATATTTAAAAATAGGAGATCAAAAATTACAGTGGACATTGAAAACCAGATGTGAGACAAAAAACAAAATAAAATAAAACAAAAAAACCCTAGAACTGTGCAAAGATCAGAGTTGGTCCCAAAGAGAAGACATTTTAACAGCTGAGACACTGGAAGCTGTGAACACCAGGATACCAAAAGGAGACAGCACCACTGAATCTCACAGGTATTCTACCACACAAGTTCACACCATAAACCCAGGGAACCAGAACAAATCAATTTAAGAAACTGAGCCTAAAAAGAAGAGCCTCACAAACAATGGGAAGACAAATAAACAATCCCCAAACAAAAGAAAGAGAGGAAGCTCCAGAAAGGATGCTAAATGAAATGGAGGCAACTCAACTATCAGACTTTGAGTTCAAAACAACTATCAGACTTTGAGAGCTCCATGAGCTCTCAATGAGCTACCAGAAACTACAGGGAAGCTACGAGGAACTCATTGCAAACTATATCAACATGAAAAAGGAAATAGAAACTATCAACAAGGGCCAAGAGGAAATGAAGAATACAATTTCTGAACTGAAGAACACAGTGGTAGGAATGAAAAGCAGAATTGATGAGGTAGAAGATCGGATTAGAGACTTGGAGGACCAAGTAGGAAAAAACACCTAGAAAGAGCAAGAAAAGGAAAAGAGGCTCAGAAAGAATGAAGAGCAATTAAGAGAAATGCAAGACAATATGAAATGTAATAATATCCATATAATAGGGATACCAGAGGGAGAAGAAGAAGAGCAAGGGATAGAAAACCTATTTGAAAAAGTGATGATAGAAAACTTCCCTCATTTGATGAGAGAAAAAGTCACACAAATCCAGGAAACACAGAGAGTCCCAATCAAGAGGAACCCTAAGAGACCCACTTCAAGACACATCATAATTAAATTGGCAAAATTCCAAGACAAAGAGAGAATCTTAAAGGCAGCAAGGGAGAAACAGGAAGTAACATACAAGGGAGCCCTAATAAGGTTAGCAGCTGACTTCTCAATGGAAACTCTCCATGCCAGAAGAGAATGGCAAGAAATATTCCAAGTAATGAGAACCAAAGGCCTGCAACCAAGACTACTTTACCCAGCAAAGCTTTCAATCAAGACAGAAGGCCAAATAAGGAGCTTCCCAGACAAAAGAAGTCTAAAAGAATATACCTCTACCAAACCAGTTCTGCAAGAGATACCAAAGGAAATGCTTTAAGGAAAGGAAGGAAATGAGAGAGAGAGGGAGAGGAACACAGGTACAAAAATGGCAATGAATAAATACCTATCAATAATAACCTTAAATGTAAATGGATTAAATGCTCCAATCAAAAGATGTAGAATAGCTGAATGGGTAAGAAAGCATGACCCACACATATGCTGCCTACAAGAGACTCACCTCAGAACAAAAGACTTCTACAGACTCAAAGTGAAGGGCTGGAAACAAATTTTCCAAGCAAATGGACAGGAAAAAAAAGCTGGGGTAGCAATACTCATATCAGACAAAATAGACTTCAAAAGAAGGGCCATCAAGAGAGACCCAGAAGGTCACTTCATAATACTCAAGGGAACAATCCACCAAGAAGACATAAACATTGTAAATATATATGCACCCAACATAGGGACACCTAAATACATCAAGAAAACCTTAGAGGACTTCAAGAAAGATATTAACAGCAACACAATTATAGTAGGGGATTTTAACACCCCACTGTCAAAAATGGACAGATCTTCTAAACAAAATATCAACAAAGATATTGTGGCATTGAACAACACTTTAAATGAAATGGACATAACTGATATATAGAGAGCCCTTCATCCCAAAGAAACTAAATACACATTCTTTTCAAAAGCACATGGAACATTCTCAAAGATAGACCATATGATAGGACACAAAACAAGCCTCAACAAATTCAAGAAAATTGAAATCATACCAAGCATTTTCTCTGACCACAAGGGACTGAAACTAGAAACCAACTCCAAGGGGAAAAACCCAAAGTACTCAAAGTCATGGAGATTGAATAGCATGCTATTAAACGATGAGTGGGTCAAGAATGAAATTAGGGAGGAAATCAAAAAGTTTCTGGAAACAAATCAAAATGAATTCACAATGATCCAAAACTTATGGGACACAGCAAAGGCAGTCCTCAGAGGGAAGTTCATAGCAATACAGGCCTACCTAAAAAAGATAGAAACATTTCAAACAAACAACTTAACCCTACGCCTGCAAGAACTTGAGGAACAACAACAAAGACAGCCCAGAGCAAGTAGAAGGAAGGAAATAACTAAGACCAGAGCAGAATTAAATGACATAGAGACTAAAAACACAATTCTAAGGATCAATGAATCCAGGAGCTGGTTCTTTGAAAAGATAAACAAAATTGACAAGCCTTTAAGCAGGCTCATCAAGAAAACAAGAGAGAGGACCCAAATAAACACAATCCAAAATGAGAGAGGAGAGATTGCAACTGACACCACAGAAATACAAATGATTGTAAGAAATTACTATGAAGAACTGTAGGCCAAGAAATTTGAATACCTAGGTGAAATGGACAAGTTTCTAGAAAAATATAATCTCCCAAAACTCAGTGAAGAAGAAGCAGAAAACCTAAACAGACCAATAACAGCAGATGAAATTGAAGCAGTAATAAGAAAAACTCCCAATATACAAAAGCCCTGGACCAGATGGTTTCACAGGAGGATTTTACAAAGCATTTAAGGAAGAGCTAACCCCTATCCTTCACAGACTATTCCAAAAAATCCAAAATGATGGAAGACTCCCAAACTCTTTTTATGAAGCCAGCATCATTTTAATCCCCAAACCAGATAAAGACATAACAAAGAAAGAAAACTTCAGGCCCATTCGCTGATGAACATAGATGCTAAATCTTCAACAAAATATTGGCAAACCGCATCCAATGGTACATTAAAAAGATAATACACCATGACCAAATGGAATTCATCCCTGGGATGCAAGGATGGCTCAACATTCGCAAATCAGTAAATGTAATGCATCACATAAACAAAAGCAAAGACAAAAATCACATGATCATATCAATAGATGCAGAAAAAGCATTTGATAAGTTACAGCACCCATTTATGATAAAAAACCACTCAGCAAAGTGGGAATAGAGGGAGTATTCCTCAACATGATAAAGGCCATATACGAGAGACCTACAGCCAATATCATACTCAACGGGCAAAAACTAAAATCTTTTCCACTAAGATCAGGAACAAGACAAGGGTGTCCACTTTCACCACTTCTATTTGATATAGTATTGGAAGTATTGGCCACAGCAATGAGAGAAGAAAAGGAAATAAAAGGCATCCAAATTGGAAAGGAGGAAATAAAACTATCATTATTTGGAGATGACATGATAGTGTACATAGAAAATCCTATAGACTCAGCCAAAAAACTGCTTGACCTAATAAATGAATTTGGACAAACAGCAGGATACAAAGTCAATATCCAGAAATCAAAGGCATTTCTGTATACCAACAATGAAGAGCAGAAGCAGAAATCAAGAAAAAAATCCCATTCAATATACCAAAAAGAAAAATAAAATACCTAGGAATAAACCTAACCAAGGAAGTAAAAGACCTGTATGCAGAAAACTACACAACATTGAAGAAAGAAATCAAGGAAGACACAAACAAATGGAAACATATACCGTGTTCATGGATTGGAAGAATTAACATCATCAAAATATCCATACTACCCAAAGCAATGTACAGATCCAATGCAATACCTATTAAAGTACCAATGGCATATTTCACAGACATAGAACAAACACTTCAAAAATTTATATGGAACTATAAATGACCTCGAATAGCTGCTGCAATTTTGAGAAAGAAGAGCAAAGTAGAAGGGATCACAATACTTGACACCAAACTGTATTACAAGCCCACTGTAATCAAAACAGCCTGGTGCTGACACAAAAACAGGCACATGGACCAGTGGAATAGAACAGAGAGCCCAGAAATAAACCCATGTGTCTACAGTCAATTAATATTTGACAAAGGGGGTAGCAACATAAAATGGAGTAAAAATAGCCTCTTCAACAAGTGGTGTTGGGAGAACTGGACAGCTAAGTGCAAAAAAAATAAAACTTGAACACCAACTTACACCATAAACAAAAGTAAATTCAAGGTGAATAAAAGATTTAAATATAAGCTGTGACACCATTAAAGTCCTAGAGGAGAACAAAGGCAGGGAAATCTCAGATATTGCACGCAGCAACATTTTTACTGATATGTCCCCTAAAGCAAGGAACATAAAAGAAAGAATAAACAAATGGGATCTCATAAAAATAAAAAGCTTCTTCATGGCTAAAGAAAACAGTATTAAAATGAAAAGAGAACCAACTATATGGGAAAACATATTTGCCAATGATACCTCAGACAAGGGTTTCATCTCCAAAATATATAAAGAACTCACATGACTCCACTTCAGGAAGATAAAAAACCCAATTAAAAAATGGGCAAAGGACTTGAACAGACACTTCTCCAAGGACATACAGAGGATCCAGAGACACATGAAAAGATGCTCAATATTGCTAGCTATCAGAGAGATGCAAATTAAAACCACAATGAGATACCAATTCACACCAGTAAGAATGGTCATCATAAACAAAGCAACAAACAACAAGTGTTGGAGAGGTTGTGCAGAAAAGGGGACCCTAGTGCACTGTTGGTGAGATTGCAGGTTGGTACAACCACTATGGAAAGCAGTATGGAATTTTCTAAGAAAACTAAAAATGGATGTACCTTTTAACCCAACAATTCCACTGCTAGTATTATATCCTAAGAACCCTGAAACTCCAATCCAAAAGAACCTATGCACCCCAATGTTCATAGCAGCACAATTTACAATAGCCAAGTGTTGGAAGCAACCTAGGTGCCCATCAGTAAATCAATGGATCAAATAACTATGGTACATTTACACAATGGAATTCTATGCAGCAGAAAGAAAGAAGGAACTCCTATCCTTCACGACAGCATGGATGGAACTGTAGAGTATTATGCTAAGCTAAATAAGCCAGGAGGTGAAAGACAAATACCATATGGTCTCACCTTTAACAGGAACCTAATCAACAGAACAAACAAACAAGCATAATATAACCAAAGACACTGAAATTGAGAACAGGCTGACAGTCACCCGAGAGGTGAGGGGAAGGAATTTCAAGGGAAAAGTGGAAGGGTTTAGAGCAACAAGTATAAAAGACACATGACAAAAGCTAGGGGACGTGGGATGGGAAGGAGGTGGGGAAGGCTGGGGCAGTGGAATGGGATGGGAGTAGAAGACAGAAAACTGTACAAGAACAACAATTAAAAAAAAAAGGGGGGGCCTCTGCCCTTGGGTCTGACCTTTACAAATGCATCTAAGTCTCCACACCCTTCCTTAGGTGAAACATTAAGGGTAGATAGGCTCCATCTAGGCATATCTCTTCCCCTATGTGTAGGCCTAGAGTAGCTGAAGTTGGATATTTACCTTTACCCAGGTTGGATAGGTTCTAGTAAAATTAAAGTCAATCAGGCTCTGATAAAACTGTTTCCTTTGAGAAAAAAGCTTATGGAGAAGGATAGAATTCTCTAGACTTTTCAGCATAGTTACTTTCCTTCTTCCCCTCCCAGAAAAACAAGATGATTCCCCCTCCCACCCTCAATCTTTACCCTGGAGGCAAAACTCATGAAAGTGTGGGGACTCCTTAACACTGGGTTTCTCTGGAGTGCTTAAATATTAGTCTTGTTCACACTAATCCTCCAGCGATTTGTAAAATTATAATTTAAATTTTCCTGTTTTAGTACTGGTTGCTATGGTGGTTTCTGCTCTAGTAAGTTGTGATTGCCTGTGTCTGTCTCTCTCTAATTATTGGGCAGTGGTTTGCTCTATGATCTCAATTATCTGATGGGTCTAGGCAGAGTTGATTTTCAGTTCATTATGTATTTTTTCTTGTGTCAATGGGAATAATGGCTTTCAAGCTTCTTACATGCAGGATTAGAGACTGAAAGTAGAGTTTCTCTATTTTTTAAATATATATTAATTAGTTATTTTTAAGGTTCTTGGTCTCAATTGTCAGGGGTTGTACTAGTGTTGCCTGTTTTTCTTTACATAGTTGATCATATTTTCTTGCTTATTCTCATATGCAATAATTTTTAATTGTAGTGCAGATATTGTATATTAGAGTTAAAGAGGCTCAAAATTACCTTATTATTCACCAGAGAGGTGTCTTACTTTCCTCTGCTAGGCATTTAAGGTTTACGATTTGATCACTTTAATCCTAGAAAGGACTGAAGTGGATTCAAGAAGAGTTATAGTTAATAAGGTTCAACTTATTTATTTCTCCCATGTCCTTTAAGGAACCTCCTAGACTTTTGATTAAGTGTCTTCAAAGTATTGTGTCTACATTATTGAGTATATTCAGGAGATACAACTCTGTATTTCTAATTTTCCCAGGCCAGAGCTACAAATTCTAGTCTTATGCAGCTTCAAAATATAGCAAATTTCTTGAGGCATGTGAATGAGGAAGAACCTCTCCCCATCACATCTTTGTTTCATCAGTACTGTGAGACTATGAGATTTACTATTACCTTTAGAAGCTTTCTTGCTAACTATTAGGCCTCCAATACAGGACCAAAACTTATCAAATATCCTTTGGGAGAAATAGGTAGTGCATTTCAGGCTGTTCAAGCTTGAAATGTATTAGTCCAACTCCACACACCCACTAAAGTCTTTTTGCTTTTCTTTTACCTCTAGCAGAAATTTTTTTCTTGGGCTATACCTGACCCTCAGCCCACTCATAGAGTTGGTAAATGCCCATAGGTAATTGGAAGCTCACCTGAGAAATGTTCGCTTTTCTCTGGAATTTTAGTTTATTAGATTTTTCTAGTTGTCTTTGCAGGAGAAGTAGCATGCTCTGACTGAGGATATTCAATTGAGATGTGGAAACTTCCAACCCTTAGAATTTTGCTGTGGGACCAAGATAAAATGTGTTCTTATTCAACAATGCCATTTTCTTGCCAGCTTCTGTTTTTAGCAATTGTAGTCTCCGAGTCATGGTGATTAGAGGTACTAATGAGACAAATAGGAAAATGACATTCCTACTAATATTCCATATAGTAGAGAGATGGCTGTTAAACTTTATAATTGATACATATTTTGTGTTTCTTATTCTTATTTCTTATAAATTTTTTCTTATAAAATAAAAAACTTCTTTTTCTTATTTTAAAGTAGTCAGAGTACTCTGTTTCTAACTCATCACATTAAAAGCCACTGATCACATTTACAAACAAGTTCCATAAACCTAGTTGCTGTTAGGAATTCTTACTACATTTGCAAAAGTTCAGTCATTGGCAATAATAAGTTTTTTGAGGTGGGTGGGGTTGGTTCATATCTTTTTCATTAACAATGTGTCAAGGCCTGCTAGTCAGGTATCAGAGCACAAACACCATGTATTTTCTATTCTGTTTTCCACTATATTCCCATCTACTGGCATAGTTCTTGATAAAGCTCTGTTGTCGACGACAAATATTAGAAAAGTTGAATGTGGAATAGTAGTGGCAATCTGGTTTTGGGAAATAGGATGAGCCACTTTACTGATGAGAAAAGATTCAGTATAAGTTGATGGCATTTGGAGGTTGTTATCTTTTTGTTAAGTTTAAATTTTAAACTACATATCTTGAAAGATAAGGATGGATTCTCTCCAAATCCCTGTAATTGATAAGGTTAATATTTGTTTCTCCATATGGCCATATAGCATAATGCAGATTTTCATATTCTGTCCTTTTAGTTTAGAGATATACTACCATGGTTTAGTTTAAAGTAAATCATTATTAAATTAACAATAATATTCTTATATATCTTGGTCCTAAAGCTCTTACAGAGAATTATGAGAAGAGGTTGAATGTAGATATATAGAATTATATTCTACTCTAAGTAGTTTTGACTAGAAGCACATATGTATCTTAACATATTGTATATTGTCATCTGTTAGGAAAAAAGGTTTCCCAAGTGTGTTAGTATAGCAAAAAGTAAATAAATAAATAAAAAATAATAGCCATAGCTCTTTCCATGCTGGCTGTTTAAATGTGCTCCTTTTCTAGATAATGACTGATATTTAGTAAGATATTTATTCTGGTCCTTTGTCTCTTAGTTTTTTTCTTTTTTTTTTTAAGTATATTTTATTGATTATGCTATTACATTTTTCCCATTTTTTCTCCCCTTTATCACCCTCCACACTGCAGCCCCACTCTGTCCAGCATTCACTCCACTTAGTTCATGTCAATGGGTCATACATATTTTTGTTAGCTTCTCCATTTCCTATACTATTCTTAACCTCCCCGTCTATTTTGTACCTACCATTTACGCTTCTTATTCCCTGTACCTCTTCCCCCATTCATCCTGCTCCCTGCTGATGACCCTCTGTGTGATCTCCATTTTTGTGATTCTGTTTCTGTTTTAGTTGTTTGCTTAGTTTGTTTTTGTTTTTCTCTTTCAGGTTCATTTGTTGATAGTTGTGAGTTTGTTGTCATTTTACTGTTCACATTTTTGATCATCTTCTTTTTCTTACATAAGTCCCTTTAACATTTCATATAATAAGGGCATGGTGATAATGAACTCCTTTAACTTGACTTTATCTGGGAAGCACTTTATCTGCCCTTCCATTTTAAATAACAGTGATGTTGGATAGAGTAATCTTGGATATAGGTCCTTGCCTTTCAAGACTTTGAATACTTCTTTCCAGCCTCTTCTTGACTGCAAGGTTTCTTTTGAGGAGTCAGTTGATAGCCTCAAAAAGTCCTTTGTAGGGAACTGTCTCTTTCCTCTTGCTGCTTTTTAGGATTCTCTCATTCATTTTAATCTTGGGTAATGTAATTATGATATGTCTTGGTGTGTTCCTCCTTGGGTCCAACTTCTTTGGGACTCTCTGAGCTTCCTGGACTTCCTGGAAGTTTATTTCCTTTGCCAGATTGGGAAAGTTCTCCTTCATTATTTGTTCAGATTTCTTGTTCTCCTCAATTATTTGTTCAATTATTTCTTGCCCCTCCTCTTCTCCTTCTGGCACCCCTATGATTCAGATGTTGGAATGTTTAAATTGTCTCAGAGGTTCCTAAGCCTCTCCTCAATTTTTGAATTCTAATTTCTTCATTCTGTTCCAGTTGAATGTATATTTCTTCCTTCTGCTCCAAACCATTGATTTGAGTCCCAGTTTCTTTCCCTTCACTGTTGGTTCCCTGTACATTTTCCTTTATTTCATTTAGCTTAGCCTTCACTTCTTCCTCTATTTTGCAACCATACTCATTCATTTCTGTGAGAAATCCTGATTACCAGTTTTTTAAAACCCTGCATCTGATAGGTTGGTTATCTCTTCATTGCTTAGTTCTATTTTCAGAGCTTTGATCTGTTCTTTCATTTGGGTCATATTTCTTTGTCACAGTGTACCTGTTACATTGTAAAGGGCTGAGCCTTAGGTATTCACCAGGGTGGGGCAAGCTACTTTGCTGCATTGTGGTGCTATATGGGGAGGAGAGAGAACAGTGCCACTTGCTCAGCTCTCGGTTGGCTTTCAGTCACTTCTCCTGCTACCCCCATACAAATTGGGCCCTTCTAGTGCTGATTCCTGGGTGGGTGGCTTTGTGTATGTTCTAGGACCCTGTGGGTCTCTCCAATGAACTCTCCTGTGAGGCTGGGATTCCTACAGGTTCTTACAATCAGAGGTTTTGAGGCTTTATTTCCCCACACTGGAACCCTCAGTTGTGTGGTCGTTCTTGCTTCCCAATTCTTCCTCCTGGTTTATCCACACAAAATGTGGGACTACCCTTTCCAGCAGCCATTGCCTCATCCACCCCAGTCCTCTAGTCACTGACTTGCCATGTATCCTTTCCACCCTGGCTGCCCATCTCCACCCCTCCTACCAGTCTGGACAAATGTTTCTTCTTTAACTCCTTGGTTATCAGACTTCTATATAGTTTGATTTTCTGGTAGTTCTGAGTTTATTTTTAATTTTTTCTTTTTAAATTTGTTCTTGTCCTTCTTTTGGTTGTGGGAGGAGGCAAAATGTATCTGCTTATGCCTCCATCTTGGCCAGAAGTCCCTAAAAGATTTATATTTTTTAATCAATTGAATCATCCTGGAAGAGGAAGAAAAGAGCACTTTTATCATTGTTATTGAAATTAGTGAAAAGGCAAGTATAATTAGAAAATAGCAGATGACTACTAACTACTAAACTCAGCGTTTACTAAAGGAAACATGAATCACTCCAATGTCATGTAGAAAGGTGTTTTATAAGGAGATTTAAGTGTGTAAAAGGACTTATAAGAGCAGAGCATCATAGTTGTGAACCAAACACACACTCTTCTGTCAGCCACTCTTGCTTTCATAGTTACTGCTGTTACAACTAAATTTCAACTCACAGAACTGGTGACTGGACCCTAAGGAATTTATTCCAGTCATCAGATCTGTCTTAACCATACGTCATAAAGACCTGGGAGGTGGGCATGGATGTGGCAGGAAGGCATGGTGGGGTGAAAATAGAGACAACTGTACTGGAACAACAATAAAAAAAATAAAACAGCTAAAGAACATTCCATTAAAAAAAAAAAAGACCTGGCTTTCCAGGAACAATAGTTTCTATTTTTCAAACTTCATCTGAGGTATCCATGTAGTGGAATCTAATTTACATCCAGAACTTTAGTTGAAGGGAGTCTGGGAATTGTAAATCTCCAGGCTTTTCCAAAGATAAACAACAAACAAGTAATTTAGGAGACTAATCCACAGTATCTACCAGACTACTATGCCCCCAAAACATAAAATTACAACTATTTAAATAATTATTTGGATTGACTACAACCAAATTCAGCCAGAGATACAATAGATGTGTAGTGCCCTACATCATTTGCAAGCACAAACATTTAGCATAACTCCTTCATGCTAAGCCTAAACCCATACTCCTCAAGTTCCTATCTTTTGCTTATCATGCATATCTCTCCTCAACCTCTCTGCAGGCCTCCCTTGAGGTAAAGTGAGATAAACTAGAGGTGTGCCATCTCTTTTTGTACAGGCCTAGAAAATAAGAATTTTAGCCCTTGCAGGCCACATATGGTCTCCCCCTCTTCTCTTTTGTTTTGTTTTTACAACCCTTTAAAAAATGTAGAAATCTTTCTTAGCTTGAGGGCTACACAAAAAGAGCCAACTGTCAGTAATTTGCTAACCCTTATGCAGACAATGTATTGCTCTACCTTTAATTCATAGTTACTTTATTAGCTTAAGTCTTTTCTCATCATAAAATTGTTTGTGAGGAGGTGGTGCTGTTACTAGGACAACCAGGAATTAAGCCTCTTCAGTTTATTGTAAACTGATTTCTCTACTCCATTGTTAATTTCCAACTTCATTCCTTGCTTACCTCACACATATTGACAAGAAATAAAATATTTTGCTGTCTTCCTGTCCATAGCTGTTTGTTCTTTCTGAATGACATGGAGACTTGTAATCATTCAAAGGCTTAATCCATTCTATTTCCGCAAACTAATCCTGACACATTAGTCTTCTTTAATATGAAATATTTATTTTCTGACCAATATTATCCAACATCTTACCTCCCAAGTAACCTACAATAAAAAACATCATGAGTTGTGCTGAGATTATTGCTATAACAGTGAAATACCTGAATACTGTTAATTAATTTGAAAGTAGATGCATCAAAAAGAAGAAAATATAAATATATTGTCCCTGAACATTTTCAAAATAAGATACACTATAATGCAACAAATTATCCAAGTTGGGTTTATCTCCTCTGTGAAACACTGTTGCTCATATTAAAATATGGAATGCAGTCTGTGGTTATTGGGAAAGAGGGATGACCTTTATACAGTTTAGACATAAATAAGTCATGGAGGCATCAATGACTGTAATCAGCAAATAAGTTCCTGAAAGTTACCAAATAATCAATACTGCCTATTAAACTCTCATTTCTTGGAATACTATACACTTGTATGTTTAAATTGACATCTTGAAATGTTTTATAACAATCAATTTAAACTGACAGTGTGATGAATAACTTTAGGTTTATGAGGCCTCAAGACTTATCCAAGCATGAAACATGTCATCTTACTGTTATTTTATGTTATTTTTGAATTGTTTTACTTGATCTTAGAAGAAAAATTATGACCTTTATTCTCAGGCACCCACAAACACTGTTCTTCCATGAGATTGTCAAAACTGAGGACACCTGAGGTATGTTTGATTCATGCTCCAGGTCATGAGGCACTCACCTCTGTGAGTGAGCCTTCCTGGACTTAAGCACTTCTGGAGAATCTAGCAGTGTGGGATGACACACATCTCTACTGTCTATCTTAGGTTTGGAATAATTTCTCCTCAAAAATAACACACTGAGCTTTTCTAAATTAAATTAACCTAATAGCATTCAAAAACTGACAAACATAATCTGCTTGTTTTAAGACAGAAGTGGATTAGTCAACAGAATCTTATCTCAAGCCAGATTTAAATTGAGTTATAAATTCTAACCAAACAGTGAGAGCTGGAATAAGTCATATTATTAGTATGCATAGTCATACTGATCTCAATTGTAAGTGACACAGGCTTTTTCAGTAGGGAGATACAAAAGTTTATAGTTGAAGAATGTTTTTTCTTGTTGTGGTAAAGAGATTGTTTTCCTTTGATGTACATGGCTCCCTGAAGTCTTAGCCCATTTTGTTACATTCTTGTAACAAATCACTCTCTTCATTTTTCTATACTATCTTTTAGGCATGTTATTATTTAATACTTTTTTTTTGCCTGCTTATTGCTTGTTAGGACCTGCATCAAAGCAAAAGAGGCAAAAACTCAAATACATCAAATGCTTTTTAAAAACCATTTTTATTGAAGTATGCAACAAATACTTTTTATTACTTATATGTAAAGTTATTTTTAAAAATTACTTTATTGTTGTTCAATTACAGTTGTCTGCATTTTATCCCCACCACTGCTCCCCAACCCCAGCCAAATTCACCTCCCTCCTTTGCTTTCACCCTCCCCCTTGGTTTTGTCCATGTGTCCTTTATTAGTAGTGCCTGAAAACCCTTCTTCCCTCTGTTCCCTCCCCTCTCCCCTCTGGCTATGGTTAGATTGTTCTTAATTCCAATGTCTCTGGTTATATTTTGTTTGCCTTTTTCTTTTGTTGATTAGGTTCCAGTTAAAGGTGAGATCATATGGTATCTGTTCTTCACCACCTGGCTTATTTCACTTAGCATAATGCTCTCCAGTTCCATCCATGCTGTTGCAAAAGGCAGGAGCTTCTTCTTTCTCTCTGCTGCATAGAATTCCATTGTGTAAATGTACCATAGTTTTTTGATCCACTCATTTGCTGGTGGGCACTTAGGTTGCTTCCAGCACTTGGCTATTGTAAATTTTGCTGCTATCATAAAAGTCCTAGAGGAAAGCCCTTGAGGCAGGAAAATTGCAGACATTCTACATAGCAACATCTTCACTGACATGTCCCCTAAAGCAAGGGATGTAAAGGAAAGAATAAACAAATGGGACCACATCAAATTAAAAAGCTTCTGCATAGCTGAAGAAAACAGCACTAAAATGAAAAGAGAACCAACTATATGGGAAAACATATTTGCCAAGATACCTCAGAAAAGGGTATGATCTCCAAAATATATAAAGAGCTCACATGACTCCACTTCAGGAAGACAAAAAACCCAATTAAAAAATGGGCAAAGGACTTGAACAGACAATTCTCCAAGGAGGACATACAGAGGATCCAGAGACACATGAAGAGATGCTCAGCATCAGTAGCCATCAGAGAGATGCAAATTAAAACCACAATGAGATACCACCTCACACAGTTCAGAATGACCATCATAAATAAATCAACAAATGAATGTTGGAGAGGATGCAGAGAAAAGGAGATCCTAGTGCACTGCTGGTGGGAATGCAGACTGGTGCAGCCACTGTGGAAAACAGGATGGAATTTCTTCATAAAACTAAAAATAAACTGCCTTTTGATCCAGCAATACCACTGCTGGGATTATATCCTAAGAGCCCTGAAACACCAATCCAAAGGAAACTATGCACCCTTCTATAAAGTTATTTTTAAAGAAATGTGATTGATAATAGTGACAGAAATGAGGATTTAAGAATTATCTATAAATTTTATTTATTTGAACTATTCACAGATACAGTAAATTAAAAGTCAAATACATTTTCATTTGCTAATAAGATTTATTATTGTAAGACATTGGTTTTATAAAATCTATTGAGTTATCTGTTGAACACCACCAATAGAATGTGGTAATATGATGCTTCCTGAGCTCTGAGGCAAGGTCATAAGATGCCTTGAAGCTTTTCATTAGGTTTCTTGGAACATGCACTCTGGAAGAAGTCAGCCTCTGACACACTGTGAGCAAATGTCTAAGGTAGCCAAGCAGTGAGGTCACATGGAGAGAAAGGCATGCATATTCTTCATCTATTTTAGCCAATCCAGCTGAGATGATGTTATCTTGAATTTCTAGGCCAGTTAAGCCTCAAGTTAGCTCTAGCCTGATTGCTATTTAACTGAATCCAGTGAGAGACCCCAAGTGAAAATTACCCTGTTCAATCCCATTAACACATGGAACTATTGAGAGAATACTAAAGTGCTTGTTTAAGCCACCAAGTTTTGGGGTGCATTGTTACAGTGATAGATAACCAAGACACAGATATAGGCTATTTGCTTTTCAGTTTCCTTTTTAATTATAACATTTATTGCTTCTAAGTGAGTTTGACATTTAGAATTTTGTGAATTTATTGATATTCCTGCCGTCTTTGTTTTGTATATAAAATTCTCTGCTTAGAAAATCTGAATGAAGATGTTTGTGTGTGTTTTACCCTATTACATTAGTGGATCTTGAAGAGCAACTAGATTCACTTTGTAAAAGAAAGTGAATATTTTAAGTAAGTACTTTGATGTGCAACAACTCTGCTATAAATTTGGCAATTTAATATAATTTTGAGACAGCATGCACTGAAACATCTAAAAGTAATAAAGCCAAGCTTTCAAAGAGAAAAAAGTAGCAAAGAAAACAAAACTAAAAGGAGAACCATAAGAAAAAATATCTAACAAAGAGAGTTGGTCAAAGGGATATTGCTTGAGTACTAAAATTTCTTAGATAACTGATGGGTTATGCCATGTCTTGATAAGTGGATATTTTAGGGCAGGTGACAATTATGGAAAGATTGGAAAATTCACATTTGTTAGTAAGCCTAACAGATATGTAGCATGATAGCATGGAAATGTTTTCATCTTTAAAGTCTACAGAACTGGAAAAAACCCCCAACATGTAGTGTTAATGTCAGAAATAACTTGATCCTCATTTAGAGGCTCATCAGGCAAGATGTTCCAGCTATTGAACTGGATTGATTAACTTGCTTGTGTGGTCTTCTGATAAATTGTCAGTAAGTTTTACCTATGTCAGATTTAATTTATTAATTGAGACATAGTGAACAATTGAACTTAATAACTACTAAATGTCAGTGTTCACATATGGGTAGTAGCCAATATTTCTTAGTTCTTCAAGGAGAGGGGTATAGGTCTTAAAAGAACTAAATGATGCAGTAAAATATCAGTAACTTTACTGTAAAACCATTCCTTAAAAATTACAGATATCCTATTTTTTAAGCATTAGGGTAGGTGCATAGGGCACAGGCAACTATTTGCTGGCAGTTTGCAGCAGAGGTGGTGTCAGGAAGTTGAGAATTGAGTTTAATTTGTCAGAGTGAGTAAATCATCAGGATGACAAGGTAGAGAATGAATTTCAAGCAGAGGGCTTATTAAAAAATGACCAAAATGTCTTATTTGTTGCCAGATATTTTATGTGAACATCTAATATAGTACTTAATATGTCATGACTTAATACCAGTTTATTATTGGCTGCTTCCCTCAGTAGATTGTTAGCTTGGATGATAGAGGCAATATGGCACTTATGTTGGCTCTCTATACCTAGTACAGTCTCTGGCATATAGCAGGCATGCAATAATTAAAATAAATAAATGAAGAAATTAACCAGTGCAAAAATCCCTATTTTACAAAACTTATTTTTATAGTCTGGTGTGCATGTACCTATATTATATATATATGTATTATTTATATTATACATATACAGTTTTAGAGTCCCCATTAAATTGTAAGTTCTTTTAGAGAGGAGATCTTGCCTTATTTTTGTTCCTTTGAATTGTGCTTGACCCATTTATAGGGCTTGGCCCCTATAAATGCTGACTGAATGGGAAGCAAACTATAGTTCTTTACCTTTTAAAACCAACCAAGGCCTAATTTAAGCCAATAAGCTCATCTGAAATGCTGAAATATCACAATAAATGATCTTAATGCCAGCATAATTCTAAATTATAAGTATGAGGTTGTCATATTTCTGCATTTCTAGGTTGCCTAGAAACAAAGATGTGAAGTTATATGAGGTTATAAAAGCTTATACCAATAAGATTATGTATGCAAAGTTCAGCCTGCTTCTTTGGATTTGGAAGGCATCAATTCTGAAGAGCTTCATACAACAATGAAATCTTCATTGTTTCAAGTCTGCAAAGCTTGGCCTTCTCTCATTGTAGTACTTAGTCAAAGAAAATAATTCTTTGTGTAATGTAACTACAACAGACCAATAATAAAACTGCTCTATATTCATTATTATGTAATAAATATTTTCAAACTTTCAATAATCACCTTAAAAAACATTGGAATACAGAGGAAAGGGAAAAGATTAGGAGAAAGTTGATATTTGGCAAACCAGTATTGCCAACATACTGGAATTAAGGTAATTTTGACCTCTTGCCAAGTAACCAATGGGTGAGTAGAGGTAGTGTGGCAATACTGGGTAGTAAGCTATTTACTTTCTACTTGGAAATGCCTTTTTCCTGCTCTACTCGTTCATGAGTATATAATATGCAGTATGACATTATGAGAGTAATGAGCTAGGAATCAGAAGTCCTAGGCTGTACTTCTTACCTTAGATATTTACGCACATAAATAACAACAATTCTGTGCACATGGAAAGGCAATTCTGATTTTATCCTGGTTTTTTTTTTTTTTTTTTTTTTTTTTTTGGAAACTTCAGTAAGAGAAGAGTAGGCTAGATGGAAATTGGAGGATCTGTTCTGGGAAAGTCATTGATCATTTAGCAACTGTTTTGAACACAGCTGGGAGCAGCTTCCCAGCATGAGTCTGTTTTCTTCAGGAGCAGTTTCTCATGTGTCAACACATTTTATCATTCACAGCAGCACCTGAAGATGTCAGGTTACATGGCATATTGCTAGTGAAAAACTTGAGGCACAAAGAGATTAAGTGACAATATAACGTGGTCCTCCAAAGAGCTGGTTTGTAAACCAGGGCTCTTGACATCAATTCCAGTGATATTTTCATTGTAACATCCTCCTGTACTTGTGATAGTAGAGCTCTTAATTATAATTCCCAAGGACAAGTCTAAGTCTGAACGTGGTCATTTGGAACTTACCATGGACTGCGTGGTGTGTACTTTTTTGTGCATATTCCATTATATCAGTGATTTTTAACCATTTTCATCTTATGACACACGAACTAATTACTAAAATTCTGTAGCACATCAGAAGTATATATATTTTCCTATCTGGTAAAAAGTAGGTCTAATTGTGATTGATTTACAAAGAAATAATAATAGTAGCTATCTACACTTTTTGCTCTAAAGTGAGTTTTAAAAAAGTCAGGTGCCTATACTTGTATATAAGGATTTCTGTAACAAAGAATTAACCCATTAGATGCAACCTTATTTTGCAATGTGACCAATATTATGCAGCTCTATTATATGACCTATATATGTATGGTTCAAGACAGGTCGTTCACACTGTCAGCTATTGTTGTGTTGCCTGTTGTCATTTTTTCAGACAATTTAAGTTAAAAGAGGTTGGTGCCTTTGACTAAATAGTCAGGCATTGCATGCCCTAAAAAGTCTTGCAGCACACTAGTTGAAAATTGCTACCCTATATCATATGAACTAGGAGCACTGTATTTCATAGTATTCAACATTTAGTAGTTGTTTAATAGAAATTTATTAACTGCTTGTTATAGGTACTTATGCTATAATATAATCACAGAGTCTTCAAAATAGTTAACAAGTTGTGAGAGAACTATACACTTATGACATTATTGGGTAAGCAAGGGTTAATTGTTCAGGTTTTTTGATGAAAGGGTCCTTGAATGCCTGTCATAGTTATTTCATGAATTTCATATCAAGGTGATGGACCCTTAGCTTAATTTGGCTGTATTTTATAAGCTTAGATAATAAATACAGCTTGAAACTCTTTTTTATTGTCTTCTAAAATTCTGTTTTTGAGCTAGTATAAATGTACTATCTCAGGTTCCCGCTTTATATCATTAACTGAACAAAAAGGGAACAGTGCTAGTAAGAAATGTATCATTAATTTAGATTTCTGGTGCCAGAAACTATACTGAGTCTTTTAAATATTCGATCTCATTTGTTTCTCACAACAATGTTATGTCATAGACAGTATTACCCACTTTTCAGGACATTCACAGAAGTGAAGATGTCCTAAGTCACACAGCTAGTTCTGGAATTTGTACGGCTTTCACCGAGTCTTTTGACTCCATGAAACTATTACTATTGTATTTTTGATATATGTGTAAAACTCTAGAGGAATACAAAGGACAGTGCATTTGTATATTTACCATTGCAATTTAGTAAGTATTATCATCTGGTATTTTTCTTTTTCAGAGCTTCCACTTCATTATTACATTTAAAAAAAATAAAACTCTTTTGTCAGTACTATCCATATTACTAACTAGTATACTACAGTTTCTTTGATTTATCAACTTTGGGCATTATATATTTTCTTGCTGATAGAATAGTGTTTCATTTGGTTAAATCAGTCCCCCTTCCCTCAACATCAGATCATTGTTTTGGTTTCCCTGATATTATCTTAACTCACTTTAAATAATTTATTAAGCTTCTAAAAATATTATATTGAAACTTCTACTTGTTCCTTTAATTGTAGTCATAATTCTTGACTTTACAGTGTAAGATGATAGTATTAGTATCCTCACTTTTCCTTCCATTTCATGTACCCTTTACCAACAGCCTCCCACCTTCTTTTTTTTCTTTTTTTAAATTTTATTTTAATTGTTGTTCTTGTACAGTTTTCTGTCTTCTACTCCCATCCCAGCCCACCGCCCCAGCCCTCCCCAGCTCCCTCCCGTTTCCACCCACCCTAGCTTTTTTCCATGTGTCTTTCATACTTGTTGCTCTAAACCGTTCCCCTTTTCCCTGGGTATTCCTATCCCTCTCCTCTCTTGTTCTCAATTTCAGTGTCTTTGGTTATATTATGCTTGTTTGTTTGTTCTGTTAATTAGGTTCCTGTTAAAGGTGAGATCATATGGTATTTGTCTTTCACCTCCTGGCTTATTTCGCTTAGCATAATGCTCTCCAGTTCCAACTTCTAATATATTTACTTTAACCTTACAAAAATTTATAATATTTTCATTTTTGCAGACATAATTAAACCTTTTATGTTTTTGTATATAAGTTGATTATAAATGTTGAAATGATAAACAGTGCTTAAATTACCATAGTGCTCTAACTATTGTTTATTACAGAGTTTTTTAATGAGCTATTTTCATTTTCATCTACATTTCTCCTATAGATGCCACTCACAAGTTTTGGCTCTCCAAAGGAGAGTACTTTTGTTGCAGGGTGCAGCCAGGAGGGGGGCCCCCAAAATAGGGATTTGGAATGGGCCCAGAACTCACGGTGTCCAGGAAAGATAGATTAGAGGGACATATAAGATGTCCTCACCCCTTCCCCCACAGGTGTGAGTTGGGGGAAGGGACACATGGAGCAGGGACATGCAGAGCTGCTAATCCATGGCACAATCCTTTAACATATCCATAGCCTTTGGCTAGTAGCTTAGATGTGTTAAATAGCTGTGACCATGCTCTGAGCCAGAGGGATGGAAAGGACCCCCCCCAAGACGTGACTGGGGGAAGAACCTCAAGTCACAGCGCCTGCGTGGGAGCTTGGAGAAGATTGGCTCCAGAAAATGGGGACACACCTGCCCAGACTCATGATGGCATCCCAAAAATACTTGGAATATACGGGAATGCTGGGAGGTATAACTGATTGTAGGAGGAGTCGGAAATGGGGGTACAGAAGAGATTTGGCGCCGGGATTTAAACGGGGAAGCAGCAGCCATTGAAAAAGAGAAGAGAGAATCCACGTGCTTTCCCAAGAGTTAGGACCCTCACTTTGAAAGGAAAAGAGAGAATCCACGTGCTTTCCCAAGAGTTAGGACTCTCACAACCCTGTGAGGGAAAATCACCATGTGGCTTTAGCAGAGAATTGCCATGTGGCTTTTCCAGAGTGGGGACCCTTTCCCCACAGCTTTGGTAGAAGAAGGACCACGTGGCTTTGGGGTGCTCCCTTTGGCTGTGTGGCCTGGGAGCAAGAGAGACTGCCTGAAAGAAGGGTGAAAGAACTCTTGCCAGTAGGCCA